>OX104111.1:39365186-39658623 GCA_944474755.1 Limnoperna fortunei | reverse complement strand
TTCCCCAACATTCCACAAAGATTGTTCAACACAGTTTAATTTACTGAGACATTTCTTCCTTTTGAATTTAATTTCCCGCTGCAAAGTGGGATCTTTCGACTTGGTCCATATCAGTATTGCTGGGACGTTACATCCTTATTTCAATTCCGAATTTAGTTGTAATTCATTACATCGTAATATTTGTGGCTACGTTAGTATGCAACTAAAAGGCTTAGTGTAAGTATTGAGTAATGCAAGTTCATTTCTTATCGGTGGGGGAAGCCATGCAGAGTAGTTGGGAGAAAAACCCGACCTTCGGTAGGGAAAATCACGTGGAAACTAGTAACAAGACTGGGAATATTTCAGCATTATATATGGGGAAAATGGCAGGATGCAGCAACCTCCCATTTTTACGCACACGTAACCACAACTAAATCGCTCCGAGGCATGATGTAATACATTATTACGCATATAATCATTACACACTGGTGTGTTTGTTGTGAGTTTAAAAAGTAGCATGTCGTTTGCGTGGTCTAACTTGTAGAGAAGAAACACTTTTATAAGCTACAAAAGGTTATGTACAGATTTAACTGTCAAATCAATCAATCAGCCATTCAGTAATGAATTTAAAAAAGAGGTGGGTGGGGGGGGTGGCAAATTTGGTTTATCAGATGAGGTTTTGAATATTTATTTGTGCTCTATATACAGTTAAATTGAATAAGATGAATGTCAAACCATTCTAAGTTATTTCACATCTATTTTTTTTCATTTGCCAACTTTTTACATGTTTTTCTTTTTAAAGTAATTATTATTATATTTTGTTAGTTTTTGTCCCTAAAAGTTAACATTTTTAAAAAAATACATATACATAGTATGTACATGTATACTTCCCATCATCATTTGTATACAGTACTGAAGACAAATAATGATGGTATAAAATATGGATTTTAAAGAAAATGTTAAGGGGGCAGCAAAGCAAAACATTGTTGAGTCAGAAAATATTTATTTTCAACTATAATCGGACAGAACAGAATATTTATTTCTATTTATGACACAGGGGGCAGAGTAGTTATTTCAAAATCTGCTAGGCTTCCCCCTTCCATCAAAATCACATGATCATCCTCTTTGCATACTTCAGACCAGGAAGTTGACCAGTGTTAAAATCATAACCTGGACATGAATCATTATAGGTATAGCTCCATAGTTACATACTTATAATCAGTAATTTACTGTGTACATCACATTAGACAAAGCTACATACACAATTGAGAAGTCCATAAAAAAACTTGACCAAAATTTTGCTTCTCAATTTATAATTTATACAATATAATACTAATAGACTATACATGCTATATGAATACTGATATGACCAATTTGGTCATACTGAATCTGAAAATTGTACTAGTACCAAATACAGAGGAAGGTGTATATCTCACCATTATAATATCGGTTCAGCAGATTTCTGAAGTATAAGAAACCAGGGACAGTCTATACTAAGCTAGTATAGACTGTCCCTGGAGAAACACAGGGTTAATGCCAAATATTTATATACTAATACAAAATTAACCCCAACACTATTAGAATTAGATTTAATACATGTACTGTCAAACTCGAACTTGCACCATTATGATGCTTACACCCATTCACCTGCTCTTTAAGATGGTGTGCTGAAGACCACTCTGCCCAAATATAAATATTGCTTAATTAACTGAGGTGAATCTAGAGATACACATAAAGTACATGTGTACTAGTGTGTGAAAATAGAATTTTCAAAACAAATGTATAAATATAGATACCCATAATATTTTACTGGGTAAGAACCCTATGAAAATTTGACAGCTACATCCCTCAAGTTAAGTCAAGTAGATTTTATTTACAATACAATACATAGACTGACACAGACATAGGTACAAGACATGCATTCTATGTTGTGATCAATACTATCAAAACACATAAGACGATCGCTCATGATCATGCAGGCAACACATGTAAAAATGTTAAAAGGGTGGAGCAAAAAAGTTATGTAAAAGAAATAATGCAGCTTACACTAATGCAGGCAAAAACTAATCTAAGTTTCAAGGTGATAAAGAAAGCACTATGCAGAATAAAACTAAGCTTAAAAGGTACAAAGCAATAAAAGAAAGCATTGGCACAGATATTACACATAAAATGTACATGTATTTACATAACCCAGGAAATTAACACATATAAAGAATAAATACACACCTGTGTCTTAACATAACCCAGAAAATTGAAAATATAAAGAATAAGTACACATAAAATCGCTTTCATTTAAATTAACAGACGGGGACCTTCATTAATTACAAACAGGAAGTGGTATGATCATGAATTACTGTAACAATTAGTCATTCCACTTGAAGAAAAAATAATTTATTTATGAATTATATGTCATATTTTATAAACATGCCAATACAGTTATTACACAGTGATATTTATATTAGGTGTACAAGTAGTTGACCAGATATTTTAGTGTGTATGATAGTAGCATATCTAGATGCAGCTTGTAGGGTATAAACTTAACAATTAACACAGCTATTGGGGTGAGTAAATGAGTTTATATTGTGTAAACTGGTTTGGTATATATAACCAGTCTGATATATGTCTCATAACCAAATATCGCCCTAAAAAAAGTGGTTTATTTCTCTTTGATACTACAGCTTAAAGAGAGAAATTGATGGTTTTCTGAGAACAGTAAGGATGGCCAGTAGTTCTTTTGTAGCTGTCAACATAGACAAAATGAAGTTAAGATGCATATGTCAGTTAGAATATTGTTGTGAAATAAAGGAGTAGCAGAGTTGATTGGGCAATACATATCTTTGTTCCTTATATTGCCTGTTTCCTTGCCAAGTGTCAGTTTGTTTTTATATCAATTTAAATGTGCATGTTAAGTATTTTTGGAGATATTGGGTGATCTAACAAAAATTTTACATTGATCATGTTGATATGTTATGAAGTTCATGACAATGTATAATGATTGTTGTATAAAGAAATTCTGCATAGAGTCATTATTCAGGAAGGGGTTAGATGAGTATTGTTGCATTATGACTAGTAATAACATTCACAATACTGTACAACAACATGCAGGGACCTGATGTCTTATGATATATTCTGATACAAAATGTTAACATATATTTTGCCATATTTTCTTTACCCTTTGATGTGGTTCTGACTGTATTTGCAATAAGTCTACAATTTGATCTTTGCTGTTTTGGTCTTCCTTGACAAAACATATTGTCTTTTAACTAAAATATTTTATGAAGTTACAAGAAAACTTGCTTCTTTTTGAAAAAAAAAGAAAAATATTCCAATATTTTTATTATAGTAAGACCAAAATGCAATAAACATTAGGCAAACACAGGTCAGGATACATAAAATCAAAAGTATCGACACTGTCCCGTCCAGACACAGGTCAGGCATAATTATATAAAATCATACGATTGTACACTGTACAGTCCAGACATAGGACAGGCATAAGTACATAAGGTTGTCCAGTGTAGACACAGTCTGGCATATTGGGCTCTTTGGTCAGAAAGGTATTTATACCAAGTTTTCTAATCCCATATTTGGCCTAGTTTAGAATTAGTATTGGACTTGTCAGCAAAACATATTGGATAAAGGTATAACTGCATTCATTAAGTTTTCTATATAGGCTGAGTTTTTGGCCTTGACTTGGCATATTTGATTTCAGCTTCACCTCAGTCCAATATGGCTACAACTTGGCCAATATGGAAAAATTGAAGCAATAATACTAATATTGCGGTAGATTTTGTTAAAATAAATTAATTTGAAGTGATAAAGGATTGAGATTTAATTGTAACCACTGTCTGGGCTTCTGCTATTAGTTATTAATTTTTTTTGGAATTTGTAAGTTTATGAACTTTTAATAAAGACCATAATTTACTTACATACTACGTTTGTCAATATTTACTGTACTTACTATTGATTACGTTTGGAAATTCAAGGTTTTTATAGATAGTTGCCATAAAAGGGGTAAATTGTTTTTTTTTAAGTACAAAGCCATTTTGTCTATTGAAACCTGCCTGAAATTTGAAATTTTAATTGTTTTTATTTACTCTGGGTTGTTAATGAATTAAAATATAGTAGATAAAATAGATAAAAATAAATTGTTTAATTTAACCATATTGTAATAATTGTCTGCCTTGTGTTCCTAGGTAAAACTTATATTGATAAAATTGTATACTTGTTAATTATAATTTCTGTTTATAGATTCAGTGTGTAAAGTAACTTCCTGGTTAGACAACATACTGTAAAACTGTCAAGTGGTGTTGTAAACTAAGTGATGAGAGTAAAAACATTAAATTTGTTTATCCTTATACAGAAAGTAATGAAGACTGATGAATGATAACAGTAAGTAAAAAGTATTTTCATAAAAATGTGTTTATATATATTTTTAAATTCTGTAAAATGATGGTGAAGAATATTGTATAAAATGATTATTTTAAAAGTTTCTGTAATTATATTATTGTAAAATGTTAGATTAACTGCTGATAGTTTTATTTTTGACCCGTTTAATCAGTGTAGTGAAATGAATAAAAAGTGGGCAAAGATATATACATTTTACATGTTGCACATGTCCAAATTAGAAATAAAATCAGGTTTGCTCTTGAATGGTGAGGTATTTTATTTTTGACAGTAGGGTTAATTAGAAAATAAATAATATTTTATAAAAAATGCACACCAGTTAAACATTATGATTGCAATGATAAAGTTGTTTATAGTTGGTTTATAGCTGGCCATCATCATAACACTGTCTTTTAATACCATTTTGGCAGTTGCAGTTTCTGCTATAGTAAGTAACTGAAAAACAAGTACTATCTATAAAAAGATAACCGATGCAGTAAAGATATAATGTGTTTTGACAATAAATAATTCTAATTCTAATAATTCTAATTCTATAAATTGAGTTATGCATTGAACTGCGAATCGCTATTATAATGTCATACAAATTCCCCGTTTCAATAGACTAGAAATGTTTGATGGAAATTTTTGTGGGGAAGTACCAACGGACAATTATTACTATATTAAAGAAATCATGAACCTATAGTTTAAAATTATTAATTTATACATGTGTGCCCCCCTCCCCCCATATGTGTTTTTATATTTCAACAGATTATTTTATTTACGTGTTTTCGATATTAACAGATTTACCAAGCATACAGTTAACCTAAAATTTACACTTTACATACAACTACATGTACTTTGTTGTACATGTACATGTATTTCAGAAAGTTTATTGCTGTAATGTATTGAAACACACTGCCTAAGTTATAGAAATGAAGTTTTCTGCGAGAACCAAAGCAGTTATACAATAATCTAAAAAAATTGAATATTAAAATTTTTTTAATAAAATGTTATAGTCAAAATACAATGACCTGTCAGGTATTTTCTACCTATTGGTCAACCAATTCTTAATACAGATAACAGGGTGTGTTCACGTTTTTCCAACATCTGATATTTCAGGTAAAAAGTATGTTGGAGAAACATGAATAGGTAGTGGGCAAACTTAATTAATTTTACCTGTAATTAAGACTACAGTAAAACATGTATAAATGAATCTTTGGTAAGTAATAAGTCAAGAATATGGAATATATATATTTCATTGAAATAGTGGTCAGTACAAAGTAACAGGCATGTCAATATAACAAATTAAACACTACAATACAAAGTAACAGGCAGTAATAAGTAAAGAATACAGAATATTATACATATTTATTTGAATTTCAGTATTAAGTACACGTATAATCAGTGAAGTTGTCATGTCGATGTTGATATTCTCGGCGTCTTCAAGTGCGTGTTACCATACATCTTCAACCAGAACCTGTGGTACCAGAAGGAGTACTGCAACGCGTATAACCAGTCTTTTGATGTGGTCATTTTATCTGTAGTCGTTGACAAGCACAAGTTTTTGAGTTTTCCGCCAAATAAATTGTGTTAAGTGAAAAAAGCTCCCGAAGGTAGCATGCAGTGTGTAAAGTTGTGTGAACTGGGTTGGTGCTGTGTAAAAGGTCCCGTCTATATAAATAATGTCGGTTGCTGCTAAGTGGGTAAAGTTTCTGGTAGTTGAAAAAACTATATATATATTATAACTTTGCCATAAATTTCAGATAGATTTCCCAGGTTTTACTGTAAACTGCTTTAAACAACATATTTGATTGTTGTAAAAACAACAAGCCCTTCCATTGTTCATTACATGTTGGAGAAACATGAATAAAATTTTTCCAAATGTTGGAGAAACATGAATAAACCGATAACAGCTGTTTAGAAAACTGCTTCATTCTGTTTTCTTTTAAGATCTTCATCAGTGATAGCTTGGACATTCAAATAACAGCTACTCATGCGTGACTCAGGTAACATTTAACTTCTAAGGTGTTCCATCTACATTGTACTCTATGGCCAGATTAGAAGTTTAAGTTACCTGAGTCATGCATGAATAGCTGCAATTTAAATGTCCAGCTCTTTCTTATTAAGGTGTCTTCTAGCTATTCCAACATTTTAAAATTACCTATTCTGGCTATTCCAACATGCTCAGAACAATAGATGTTGTTATTGTGTAATGTGATGTTTTAGTAATTAGTCAATAATTAATTTTCCAGGTAAATTTTTTAAAATGTAATTTTATCTGTTAATTTTAGAATAAAAATATTTAGAAAATGTTGGATTACTTCATATTTTAAAAAAAATTATTTAACATGAAAATGTTGGATTACTTAATTTCATTTAATAAATTATTTTTTGATATAATTAGTATTAATTAGACTAAATTGTCCATTGTTGCCGATGAGGCCAAGCTGACATCTGAGATCTGTTAAGCATTGAACAGTGTTCACTGCAAGCTAACTTTATGTTATAAATACCCTTGTATTTGCTAGTACATGTACAATCATTAACAGTTTATCATGGCTAATGCACAGTTAGATGTTACATTTGCTACAAAAAGACTAGGCAACCAGAACTTGATACATAATGGTTTTAAGTTTCATGTTAAGACAAGACGAGGAGAGAGATGTTACTGGCAGTGTTCCATCCGTAACTGTCCAGCAACTATAAATACCCGTAATTATATTCCAACAAAAATAGGTGGGAACCACAATCACCAACCAGACAGAACACAGCTCAAAGTCAATGATGTTCTTCAGTCCATGAAAGCCAGGGCCAGAAAAGAGCTTACTCCAATTCCAACAATTTACGACGAAGAATTAGTCAAACTTCGTAACAGAGAATGGAATGTTGAAAAGCAACAACTTGTGGAAAAAATACCAACCTTCTACTCGTGCAAAGACCAGCTGTACAACGAAAGACATAAGACATTGCCAGCTCTACCAATGTCAGTAGAAGAAATCTTAATAAATGGTGAATGGGCAGAAACAACTACTGGCCAACCATTCCTCCTTGCAGATGACAACACAAATGGACGCATGCTGGTCTTCAGTACTCGTGAGAACCTGACACATCTTACAGCATCAGACACTATCTACTGTGATGGTACATTCTATGCATGTCCCGCACTATTTTTCCAGCTGTACACATTCCATGCTATGGTTGATGGAACTATGTTTCCACTGGTTTACAGTCTCCTACCCGGAAAGGATCAACATGCTATTTATTTTATTTTGTTTAGTGCTAATGCAAATAAAAATATTATCCTTCTTCAAATGTATCTTTTCTTTCAATTCCAACACATGCAAATAAATATATTTTCCTTCTATAAATGTTTTGTTTTAATTCCAACACATTTTATCTGTAAAGATGTTTTTACAGTATACACAAACATAATCCCTTGTTTATATAAGTATTCTGGCTACTCCAACATGAAATTTTAATAATTTACCTGTAAAATTTAAAATGTTGGAATAGCCAGAATAAACCCTTATTAAGAGCTTTAAAGAAAACAGATTGAAGCAGTTTTCTAAACAGCTGTTATCTATTTTTGGAATTGATTGAGCAATAGGTAGAAAATACCTGACAGGTCATTGTATTTTGACTATAATAGTTTACTGAATAGGCAAGGTATACTTTACAATTAGAGCCACAACTCTCTATCTATGTGTGTACCACGACGAACACCCACGAACAATAATAATACATTTGATTTAATATCAACATGTATATAAAATGATTGTTAATTTGTATTTTTTAAAGAAAGTAATTAAAATTTCCTCTATTTGTCATTTTTTCACTCCATGAAAGCCCAGCGTGTTAATATGCGTTTTAATTTGCGCTGTACTTCAAATAAAAAATATTTAACATTTTTGTACAAGTTGTTTGATATAAAATTTTACAAACTGCAGCTCATCTCTATCGTTCTTAATACTTAAATTGCACTATGAAATAATTTATAAACAAACAGATGATCAAATCTAATAATAATAGTACACAATTTGAAAGGTGAATTAATTGCCAATTTAAAACCCTGTTCCAAACCCCCGTCCAATTGGTTTTTGACTAATCAAGAAACATAATTAATATCACGTGACTTGCTTTTTGGAGAGGTGAAATGTCATGAGGTCAAAGGGTAAAAAGTGAATAAATACCGACTGCGTCGAAAAAAACCCAACAAATTCTTAAACAGTTAAATAAAGAAACAGCTGGTCTGTGAATTTGATGTAAATTTTTTTAACACAATACATGTAAATATAAGAAGTTAGGCAAAAAGTGAATAATAGATAATAAAAGTGTGCACCCATTTCACTGGTTGTCACACTTAATAAATTAGGAGTACATGTACATCAAAAGACAATATTCCATGTACCAAGTTCAGATAGATATTGTTCTTAATGCCTTAATGCCATCAACAACAAAGTTATTGTGTTGCTGAAAGTATATTACCAATTTTGATAGCTCATGAAATATAAGGCTTATAATTTTGAAATTTCTATGACTAAGCTGATAGATGTTAAGGCATTTATTTGGTCCTGTATGTAAATACATCCTAAACTTGGTTTTCAAATTATTATATAATTTAAATCACGGGGCCTCGGTGGCCGATTGGTCAAGGTAGTTCGTCTACTATTGATCACGTGGTCTGTCAACACTGAGAGTGCGGGTTCGATTCTCACTGCAGGCAGGGTGTACTCGACTCCAATCTTAATTGACAAGGTTTTCCTACCGCAGGTCGGGGGTTTTCTCCGGGTACTCCGGCTTCCTCCCCCAATAAAAACTGGATGCCATGATATAGCTGAAAAATTGCTGAAATAGGCGTTAAACACCATCAAACAAACAAACAAACAATTATTAAAATCACAGCAGTTTAATTAATCCCAAAGTTGGTATACTAGTAATTATAACCCTAATTGTTAGTGTTCACAAAAACCTGTTGTAATGGCTTTGAAAAGGTTTTTAGATGACTGACTGTCTAATTTGGTCAATAGTGGGTGGTGCATTTATGTGTCCAAAGAGGGAAACATATAGTTACCACTTTGTCTGTCTGTCTGTCATAGTTTTGAGAGGCCCCTGGAGACAATTGTACAGCTGTGTGTACTTAATTCTCTCAATTCTATATATGTATACAATCCATTTATCTTATTTTTTAAATTACTTTAGTCCTCACAGTCGCTTGTTTCAGTACACATGTATTACAAAAAGATAAATATAACAAGTAAAAAAAGTCTTCTAACTAAGTTTTATGTTCATGAATGGATTTTTTAGGAAAAAAGTACACGACTTTTTTTACTGAGCTAGGAACATATTTCCTAGAATAATTGGTATGTGGACATTTTGTATCAGGACATTAATTGACACAGAATAATTTCCTTCTAAAAATAGTCTGGGAGACATATTTTACTACTGGACTTATTTTACCATGTTAACAGTACCAGTATATTATAAGATATGTGAAAGCTTTGCAGCTATAAGTACATTTAATTTTATAAACCTTCTGTGGCTGAGTGTTTAAGGTATGATATAGCTGAAAAATTGCTGAAAGTGGTGTTAAAAATATTAAAACAAACAAATAAACAAAATTTTATGAACAGAAATAATTTTGTTTTCTTACATTTGTTTATAATACTTTTTTGTTGTTGCAGATGACTTTTTGAGGATTGTGAAATAATAAAGGTTAAACCCTGATTACAGTTAAAATTATTCACAGGATGTAAAGCAGTGTTTTTATGTTTCTTAGACACCATGAATTTAAAAGATCGATTTCCAATATTTTTTCTTTTATTTTTGATGCATGGGTCCAGCTGTGTTAAGCAAATTTACAAAAAACGTAATGTGAAAGAAAAGTTTGTCAACATGGCAGCAGTATCCAACTTTGTCTATATAGGAGGAAATCAGACTATAACACTTCTGAATTCATCTTTGGATTTTCTTCAGGAAGGACCAATGAAATCTGACTATCCAAGTAACTGGCTGATGATACCACAAGAAGATGTTTTAATTGTCTGTAATTATAAAACTGACTTGTCAACAAGATGCTCAAAATACAATGTGAAAAATCAATTGGAAGAAAAACCTGGAACTGACCTAAGATCTTTTAAAATTTCAAAACCAGTGGAAGGTTATTTTCCTGTAATTGTTGAACATGTGTTCATTAAGGATAATGAAAACAAAACCTTATTATTTATTGCTTCATCAGATTGTTTAAAATTTATTGGTGATAAAGACTGCACATCAGTTGCAAGCTATACGTTTGATATTAAAATAGAATTGCCTGTTTTTCAAAATCCTAAGCTGTCATATACCGTTAAATATGTCACTAACAAAAGACCAACGGGTTTTAAGTATAAAGCAGCATTAAAGAATGAGAAATTTATTTACTTTCTTTTTAGTGTGAATGTAACACATTCAAAATTGGGGAAAATATGCACTGACCTTAACACAAATGCAAGCTTTAATTCCTATGAGGATATCCCTATACAATGTAATCATAACGGTAAACTGTACACAGCAGCCATGGATGCAGTATTTTGGAGTGAACAGAATTATCTGTTTGTTACTTTCTCTGATGATACATTTAGTGTGGTGTGCAGGTATGACCTGGCAAATGTGGGCAGTAAGTTCATGGAAGCCAGAAAGGACAGACTGAAGTGCCCTTATCAGAAATTAAATAACACCATTTTTAGTTTAGATAAACAGGTTCTAGATGGTGAATGGTGTTTTAATACTATAGAAAAGCATTGTCAAAGTAACAAAAAAAATATAACTGTGAGTATAGTATTTGATAAAGTACATAAAATGTGTTGCTGTCCAATTATCTATAGATATTCCTACTGTTACATTCCATTCATGTCAATTATTCCTGTAAAAGTGACACCACTGTATAAGTTGGTGTTGGTATGTAGGTCATTTACAGTTTTAGATACAATATTGGCAATTTGTTTATGTTCAATTAAAATACATTCTTCTGAAGAACAAATTTGAATTTTATTTCTTCAGTATTCAGAATACCTGTTTATCAGCTTTTAGGTTTGAATTTTTGTTTCTTAAATTTTATATAATTTTGGTAACTAGTCAAAATAAATAGCAGTTCTATTTACATGTATTATAAAATTGTACCGTTTTACATTTTTTGTGTTTAGTTGCAGCATATTGTGAGAGATTGAATTATTTTAAGTACAAAAGTTGACAGGATAATAATTCTTCAAGATATATATCATTTCTGCTTTAATTATAAGACAATCAGTATATTTTAATTAATACAGGAAAATTATTGTATTGCTTTTAGAGCTATGTAAATGTGTACAGCCTCCATAAATTATTTCTATTCTAATAAGACAATTACGATACATTTATGATATTTAGGTACCTACAGAAAACATGATTTCTGCCATAAACTGGCTGTTCCATCAGTGTAACACACAATATATTGTAGCCTAGTAGCATATAATGATAGCATGTGTTGCTATTTATAACAACAATACGTCATACACAATAGCTTTCCAGTGTGAGTTACAGTTTTGTAATTGGAACAGACCTTCAAAACATTCGCACCTCGTCATGTGTTGCTCATAAATAAATCATTTTTTTACCACAGTTGTGGTCTCAAACCCTATAAAGAACGTCATATAAGAATTTATAAAAATAAACTCGAAAAATTGTAGATTAGAGAAAGAATGAGCATTGATTAACTTTTTTCAAGGTATGCTAATTTGTATAAAAATTTAATGTAGGATCCTTGCCTGGAAGTCAAAGATGACTTTTGTAGCAACATTTTCTTTGGATCAGTTGAGGGACAATTACCTCTTGTCAGTGGTGAAGTTATATACAGAGGAGATCATTCAGATACAGGCCGTATTGTAAAGCTTGCTGCAGTTACTCAGAATACATATGCTGTCATATATGCAGGGACAAAAACAGGAAACCTTGGAAAAGTAAGGAAGGGGAAAATTCTGGAAGGTTTTGTTAACAAATATGTATTTGTATCTATTGAATGCAAAAGCTGTGTTTTAAAAATAATATAGGATTATGATGCATGAATATAAATTTAAAAGACATAATTCATAGTAATCTAGCCAACTATTTTACTGATACCGGTCATCCTCACAAGTCAGGGTTTCTGTGTCCACATGTGTCCACAAAACCCTGACAAACTTAGCTAGGAAATTCCCGGGCTAGAAGATTTTCGTATGACGTCAATCCTTCAAAATATCAACTAATGAAATTGCTTGAAAGAAGCAAGTGTTTGGCAGTTGTCATTCTTACTCATTCTTGAGTGTGAAGAAAACTTAATGCAACTAATAAATAACACGGTAATAACAAACTATTAACACTATTATATAAAATACACAGATTTTCACATGGTCTACGCAACACATCTGTTTGGTTTATTTACAATCGACATCGAGATATCCCTTAACCAAGTTGTGAATGAAAACAATCTTTTGATTGGCTACATTAAAGTAGGATGTAGCCAATCAAAATAGTCACTTCTAGCCAGGGAATGTTGTAGCTAAGTTTGTCAGGGTTTCATAGACACATGGGGACACAGAAACCCTGACTTGTAAGGAAGGATACAGGTGCATAAATTTTTAGCTTACCTGACTCAAAGCCACAGCCATTCTTTGTTTTTATTGGCTGGAAGTTTTATAGTAAAAATACAATGACCAATCAGTAATAGCATTGGCATTTAAATTTCAGCTACTCATATGTGATCCGGGTAAAAGAAAACTTCTTACTTCGAAGATCATCATAGGGTATACTGCAGGTGTACAAAGTTAGAAGTTTTTTTTTACCTGAGCATGAATAGCTACAATTGTTTTAAAGAAAACAGATTGAAGCAGTTTTCTTAATGGCTGTTATCTGTATTTAGAATTGATTGACCAATAGGTAGAAAATACCTGACAGATCATTGTATTTCGACTATAATTGTAATCTGCTGGTGAGTGTATTGTTGAACACTGTAATTTCTACATAACTTTGTGAACAAATTTGATATCCTTACTACCACTAAAACTCTTTTAGTCCAAATATCCCAAATGATGAAATTGAGTTGGACATCTTTTCAAAAAACATTATCCGCACAGATCAAAATAATTTTTTGGTGGTTTACTAATATATGCAAAAGATGACATTAATGTTTCTAGACATGAAGAAATACAAAACCAAATAGAAGAAACATTACGGGTCAAAATAAAGCATGTTGACCGTGTTTTCTATTGTGTAATACTTATAGACCTGAATGGACAGATCAAGATTATTATGCTAACTATGCAGTAGAACTAGGTATACAAATTACTGTCAATTATGGATTATTTACGTTTTTTTAAACGAGATGCGTTTTATCGTCCATATCTTATCGAAGGGAGACAGCCCTGAGATGAGATGACAAGAAAATGCATCGAGTTTCATAAAACATAAATAATCTGTTTATCTCTGGAGGCAGAGTGGTTAAGTAAGTTCTTCTACTGTTGATCACATATTCTGTCAACACAGATTTTGCGAGTTCAAGTCTCATTGCAGGCAGGGTGCACTCAACTCCAATCTTAAAAGGTTGTACTCTGGCTTCCTCCCCCAATAAATCTGGACACCATGATATAGCTAAAAAATTGCTGAAAGTGATGTTAAACACCAAACAAACAAACAACAATCCCATTGCACCGAGATGTATTATAGCGGGCCACATGAAACCTTTCCTTTTAATCACCCATTGATTAATTTTCCTATTCTAAAACAAAACTCTTCCTGATGAAAATGCATGAACCTACATTGATTGTAGGAATTAAGGAATTGTTGTGCAATTGTGAACCAAAATTAACTGAACTGTATTATTTGATATGTGCCATTTGAATACAAATTGTGTATACAATGTATAGAAGAAATCTTTAAAACTTTTACAATCCATTTTGTAATGTTTCCAAATTGATAAAAATAGACACACAAAAAAAGAAAAAAATTTGTCATCAAATTTCACAGTATTTCTATAGAACTATTTTATGATTGATTGATTGGATGTTTGCTTTATGTCCAGCAAGCAGTATGTCAGCTATATTCAGGACGGGAACAAGTTAACAAACAATAAATCAATGGAAAAGGGGGTAGGATGGGACACGGAAAAAAGTTTTTACTGCCACTGGAAAAGTATGGAGTATTGGGTACTGTAGGAGACTTGAGCCTTTTGAAGTGGCTACAATGAAATGTGTCTTTATCGTGCAAGGAGCATGGCACTCTCCAAACACGTTACCCACTATGGTCCGTGGCCAGGCTTTCCTTATTATGACCTGACAACCCCCCAATGAGAGGGTCTCCCCTATCAGCCACATACCGGAGACATGCTGGGCTGCTCTGTGGGCCGAGCACTGGGAACCATCCCAGTATGGTCCCAGAATTATTTTATTATCTGTGGTTATATATGCTTTTGTATTATAACTGGACAGTCTCAACCCCTGGAGAGAGCTTCTCATATTTATATATATATGAGGATGCACTAGGCAGCATGGAGGGGTAAGGCCATGTGAGCTGTCTTATTATCCAGTAAAATTCATTTGAAAAGTGTTTGTTATTAATGGAAAACCCATTAATTTTTTTAATGAAAACATTTGACTGCCATCAAGATATGGTATTTAATGAGTGAGAAAGGAATATGGCAAAAAAATCTAGTCATATACAGTAAATCAAATATAATAGAAATTTGTCTTCAGAAGTCATTTACATTAATTTGCAATAACTACTTGCTCTTACGATGAGTATCAGCAGTAAGTCTAGGCATAAATATTTTTATTAGGGTGTTAAATTTTTTCCACATCAAGATTAGTTAATGAGTGACTGACTTTTACCTGTCAGATTTAAAGTACCCATTAAATAAACTCCTTTAAGAACAGGTATTGTATTCAAACAAGGGGACAGTTCATCTTCCAAAACTTTAAATACCCTGACTAACACCAACTTATATGCAGGAAAGGTTTCATGTGGTTAGCTATAACATTGCCAAAAAATATTAATGACCATGATACAGCTTAAGACTATTTACAATGTCCTAAAGCTACAAATGTAAGGTATGGTCTTTCCAAAGAGTAGTCTGGCTGTAAGATCATGCAGATATTACAAAATTCTCCGCAATGATGCAAGAAATAAATTGGGACAATTTACTTGATGATCAAAATGTTTACAAATATATTCTTAAATATAGTAAAAGGGTTTATTCAAATGCAAAAATGGAACAATTTGCGCAAATGATGAACCATGTTTCAACAGTCCCTTGAGGAAGGACATGCATTAGGTTAAGAAATAAAGTTTGAAAATTTAATCGTGAATCAAATGTAGTAAAATACAAACCACTTATAAATATTATTAATGACGTAAATCTAAGTCAGATTGTATACAAGGCGGATAGGAAATGCACTCTGTTTAACAGAAATTTTTATCAAATTTCAAAAGTAATATGACTTATCCTCATATTGGATAAGTCCGGTTATTGAGGAGAGCATAGACAGAGCAGATTTCAGAATATGATGCCTGTCTTAAGACACTGATGATGGCTGAATTTTGCAAATGAGGCTAGTCTTGCAGATTAGCGTTTTATCCCGGGATCTGTAAGGTTTTGTCTAGCTTTCATGAATATTAATTATCAGCATATTCGGAAGATTGTTTATAGACTTTTAATTCATTGAAATATTTGACTTTAATTATTTTTCTGAACATAATTCTTGCAGAATGAACATTTTATTGCTTAATGTTGTCTTATTGTTTATTGCACTTGAATTGATTGTATGGTGAGCCATTTAGTCCTATGGAATGGTCGGCCACCACATTTGATTGTTTAAATATTAAAGCCATGACCATTTAATGCCAATATGTGTTCTTTTTATCTTTGATGTATCGAAATCAATGATACTGATGTTGAACTTACTGATTTTTAGCCTAAAACAAATAACATTATTGACCTTGTTAAAATAACTTTACAAGAAATTATTATTCAAATACTTAACCTAAACAAAGCTTCTGATCCTTACTTAATAAGTCACCGTATGCTGCAGCTCTATCCTGAACAAATAGCAATTTCTTTGATGATAATTCTCAATAAATCATTAGAGCAATAAAGATATCCCTCCAGCTTGAAAATTGCTAATAATTCTCTCACTTTAAATTATGGGCCTATATATTTGTAGGTAAAGTCATGAAATGGGTTGTTAATATGTTTACAATCATCTTTATTCTAATAAACTGCTTTATTAGTATCAAACTGGTTTTTTACCAACTGTCCACCAACCTGTTGAATTGTATATCTGCAATTTAAATGTCCAGCTCTTTCTGATTATAGATCTTTAAAGAAAACAGATTGAAGTAGTTTTCTAAACATCTGTTATCTATTTTTGGAATTGATTGACCAATAGGTAGAAAGTACCTGACAGGTCATTGTATTTTGACTATTAGACAAAATTTAGCAAACCTATTTATAACCTATATTATACCAATTTTTTAATATTCTTCAGAACTCTGGGACAATTGTGGTATTACAAATGCTAGACCACTTGAAAACCTACATTAAGAAGCTGGTTGTATTATTACAAGACTAGCATTGTTGATTGATGTTACTGATAAAGAAATTGGTTGGGAAACCCTAGAGGCTCAATGAAAATCCAAAAATTACAAATATTCCATTCAATTTCTTGTAAAAGGACACATCAAATATTTAAAAATTTGTTAATGTCCCAATCTATCAAAACAACTACTGTATATCCTGTAACAAATGGTTAGGATTTGATTGTTCCATATTGTAAACTATTTCTCATGAGAAACTCTTTTTTCCATTAACCACTCGACATTAGAAGAATTTAAACCTGTCACCTAGAAACATTCATAACTCTTCTAAATTCAAATCAGTTACAAAAATCTTCTGAAAGATTATTAGTTTGTTTTTTAATTGGTTGTAGAAAATTAAATACAACATTGACACAACTAAGGTTTTTTCCGAATTTTTATAAACTGTTCTCCATTCTTTCCATCATGCAGTAGTGGTGCTAAAAATGAGAATACTCATCAATACTTTTTTCAATGTGCAGTGATGCTAGGACTACATAACTGAGTAACCTAGCTTGAATTAAAGGCTTCCGCAATATAGACATTAACCTTTTTGCCACAATATAGACGTTAGCCTTTTTGGGATTAAGTGAAGCACTTACATCAGAACACTATGAAATTGTTTTATACCAAGTGTTTAATTATATTAAGAAACTAACTGATTCCACATTGTTTAGTTAGAAATCCCCCCCTTTAAAATCATACACACACAGTATCATTCAACAGATTGTTTATTTTGTTTTCATTTACATGTACTAGTTCTTAATTGAATTGTTAATTTAATATTTATCATGCCTAAATATTACAGTATTTATAACTGTACATTGGAGAGGACTTCATAAGTATGTCTTACTTTATTCCAATCCATTTTTGTGTTATATTTATACAAATAAAATATGTTTTAAGTAAACATGCAGCAGGAAAAACATAAATTTTAGAAAAAAAAATTGAATATTGACAATATAAAGTAAACTAGTCTTTTTTCTATAGATACATATCAAAAATTTTAAACGTAGCAAATTATGTTATTTATTATGGCCAATTACTTCTAAACATTTCTTGAATTAGCTAGGCTGCTTAATTTTGCAAAAGAATCGACTCACATTAATTTTTATACTACATGTATAACAATGCAAATAGTTCTTGTTCTGATAAAATATCCCTGCTAGATAGCTGTCATGAATTTTAAACAGAAATGGTTTTTTATGGAAAAAGTGTTACTATGTATTAACTTGACTTAATTGGTATTTACTACAGCAATTTATATAAACATCTCAATATATGACAGTCTTGTTTGTGCCTATAGCATAAGTAAAAAAAAATAGTTTGAGATATTTTCATGAACTTAAGATTCACTTTGTAATTCAATTAGTATTACCGTATATAATTAAACCTTTCAGTTTTAGACTTTAAGATTTATTATACATGTACAAGTACATGTATGTTTGTTTATTTTGTAGATTTTTGCAAAAAAAACTTTAAATGAATCAACTTTTACAAATTTTAACACTATTATCGAGAAGTTGTCTCCAATATTGGATATCAAGATTAATGGTGAAAATGTGTATGTTATGACAGAAAATTTGGTAAGTTATAATTTTACATCTTTCTTGACTCATTAAAATATCTAAAGGTTGGTTTTTTACAGCTCATCTGTTTGATTGTCATTCATTCATCTGTGATCTGTTTATATTAACACAAAAAGATTAAGTTATCTAACATTTTTCTTCATATTTTACCAATATTCATTGGCATAATAAAGGTTGGGATTGATAATGTGTATCATTGTCCTACAGTTTAGAAAAGTAGCATCGTTGGAAACCCACATCCGATCGCGCTCAAGCTTTGCTACTACTTTGTAAGTAAGTGGTAGCTAAGTGAGAACTCTACCAGATCTGGGTTTCGGACGATGGAAAAATAAGGGCATAAATCATTGATTTTTAGACACCTACTGTCTTTGCTGAAAGGGACTAGGTTTGCATTCTGTCTGACTGTAAGTCTGTCTGTCAGTTTGTCACACTCACACATGAGACTTTTTTTTTCATAAATGCTTGCAGATATTGAGCTGATATTTGGTATGTGAGTCAACCATTAGTTACAGATCAATTTCCAATATTGTTTCAGTCCAATGATTTTTTAATGAAATTATTGCTCTTGGACTTTTATTTGCTGGTAGGGGACTTAGTATTGCTTGAGCTATACTATCCACATTTGTTTATTTTTAATTTATAATGGAAAGGCCTAACCAGATGACTGCCAGTTGTTCTAGTTATTATTTGCTCCTGGAATCATTTGATCACATTGATGCTGATAAAATAGATCTGGGAAAAGGATGTTGGGACTGGCTGGTATTCAAATCTTTGATTGTTATTTTTTGCACAGTATACCAACAGCTGTGTTGATCAAAATTTACTGATAAACATACAAAGCAATAAGCAAGCACTTTTTACCAAGGTTGAAGACATTATGTTCTATCTATATTTTCATTTATTATAGGTTTTTTGCAGGAGACTTCATCAAACCTTTTACATTTCGTAATCTGTGTGAATTTTATAAATATATTTAATAAATCTGTTGTTAATGCAGGTTGTTAATGCTGGTGGTACAGAAGACTGTCCCAATTCTGGTGGATGTGAAGATTGTATGAAATCTGAAAATCCTTTCTGTGGTTGGGATGTACTTCAGAACATGTAAATATTAAATTTGTTACAAAAATCAATTGACTATTGCTCTATTATACTCATATTTAATATGTATCAGTATGCTGTTTGAATTATCTCAAACTAATATACCTTATCAACCCTTTCCCTAACAAACTGATTGAAACAATATGGCTCAAAAAGTGCTGAATGTCATAATTCACTTTAACATTTATGTACCACACATGATCTCAATCTACCTTGTCTTAGTTAGCTCTATATAATACCTGCTAATGATTGATTGATTGATTGGATGTCTGCTTTACAGCCAGCAAGCAGTATTCAGGACAGGTTAGCCTGCTAATGAAACAAGTTATCAAAAGCTTTCATCTTCTATTCTTTTATTTGTTTAAATAATTCTGAGTGTCCAAATTTGAAATATTAAAGAATGAGATAGTGTCAAACAATATTTTTCAGGGGTAAGTAATAAAGCTGGTAAAATGAGTTCCTTCACCGTGACTAATAAAACTCAGGTTATGCAGGCCTACATGTATGTAAAAACACTGACAAATGATGTTACAAATTAAAGGTTATCTAATGTACATTCCAAAATATCAACTTTATAAATTGACACAATCCTAAAAGCCAAGCCAAAATAACTGGACAAATATGTAACCATTACACTATTGAAATTAATTTTATATGATGATAGGGTTATCAAGGTCCTAGTCTAGCTAGTGAATGTCCTTGCTCCAATGGTTGTTAAGGTTATTCTGGCTTATTGAAGCCTGACCATCAAGATACAAGATACCTTGTTGAAGATGTATGCCTAGAGTATGTTCTACTAGGGCTGGGCTTCTCCGATATAATGATGGCCTTCTACTAAACCCCACAGAGGTACCTGAGCTTTTTTCCGCTCTTTAATGTAAATCATAAAGACTGCATTCGTCTTTCTATAAACTATAGCCTACATTTACACAACGATAACATTGTCAATTAAACAACTTACTGTTTCTCTTGGTTTTTTTAAGTTACCTTATTATAGTCAAAATACTATGACCTGTCAGGTATTTTCTACCTATTGCTCAATCAATTCCAAAAATAGATAACAGCTGTTTAGAAAACTGCTTCAATCTGTTTTCTTTAAAGCTCTTAATCAGAAAGAGCTGGACATTTAAATTGCAGCTATTCATGCATGACTCAGGTAACCTCAAACTTTTAATCTGGAAGATAGCCATAGAGTACAATATGGATGGAACAAGTAAGAAGTTTAAAATTACCTGAGTCACACATGAGTAGCTGCAATTTAAATGTCCAAGCTATCACTGATGAAAAGCTTTAAAGAAAACAGAATGAAGCAGTTTTCTAAACAGCTGTTATCTGTATTAAGAATTGGTTGACCAATAGGTAGAAAATACCTGACAGGTCATTGTATTTTGACTATAATTGATATTATTTGCTCACTTTATGGTTACAGGTGTAACAAAAACAGTAGTCAACATTTCTGGGTGCCATCTTTTGGAAGAACATGTCTAAGATTGATTACAAAAGATGTGAAAGTGCAAGATAATCAGGAATCTGTAAGTATTTCAGGCATTAAATGATTATATATGGATATAAAACAATGAGAATGAACTACATGTAATTTTTAGAGATAAAATAATATAATACTGATTTGGAAGGTTTCCTCACTAATTTGCCATATTTTCCTTTGAACTTTATGTGCGGTATTATCCCAACTCACTCTACTAGCATCTCGCCATGTTCTCAAGACATTGTTAAATAACACTGTGATGTCACAATGTTACAAAATAGCTGCAGACAGATTATTAAAGTTTTTTTGTGCATTGTCTTGTCGCTGTTGTCCTTCAATAAGATAGGGACAACAAAATGTATAACAAAATATATATATATATAATCCATTAATATTGATCTAACTGATTGGACTGATCAATAATGGTTACCAAGTATTGACAAAATCTACTTTTTAACAATAGTATTTGTCAGTCATTAGTCAGCAATCAGTCAGAGGTCATCAGTCCATCACCAATCAATTATCAATCAAATTATTGCATTTATGGGGTGAATGTACTGCAACACTCGTGCAGTAAAACCAAATCAACATTACATTTCGCTCAACATTTTACGATTTAAATGGACAAAAACAAAAAACAATTAATCAATCAATCAATCAATTATAAACTAATATGAATGTTCCAATGTCCTAGTATTGTGTCCATAGTGGAAAAAGAAATAACATGTTTTCTGAGACAAAGACTCAAAATGTGAAAAACAACAAAACAATGAACAGACTAAATTAAAAGAGGAAGTAATACAAAACTTGGAATCACACCAGAAAAAGTAAGCATTTTCTGCATCATTTAAGACACCATCATGTTTTCTATAAGTCATATTACAGAGGAAGTCAGTTTTGAAACATATAAAGACAAAACTTAATGTTCGTGTATGCAAGTTTGTTGACCTGGGACCATACTGGGAGCATACCCAGCACTCTGGGTGGTGAATCGGGTAAAACATCTCTTTACTGGGTCGTCAGGTCATAATAAGAAATGCCAGGCCATGGACTGTAGTGAGTGACATGTTCTGAGAGTGTCACGCTCCTTGCACGGTAAAGACAAATTGTAGATTAAAAAGTGTAGGCTCGTTGTAGCTGCTACAAAAGGCTTAATTCTCTGCCCTACCCAATACTCCATAATGTTCCAGTGGCAGTCAAAATTGTGTTCCCTATGGCCCATCCCACCGTTTGTACTGTTGATTTATTGTTTGTTTTCATCCTGAATATAGCTGAAATAATTGCTGCTGGACGTAAAGCAAGCATCCAGTCAATCAACTTGATGTTGACTATATAATTCCTTAAGGGTAGATACTAGTATATATTTACAATGAGTATAACTAGTGCAATCCTTGTCAATTAAGTTTGGAGTTGAGTGCACCCTGCACACAGTGAGACCCGAACCCACAGCCACTTGATCAATATTAAGCCTGTTGGCCACCAAGGCCCCTCTTCAAAGAGAATAATAGCTGTTGTACTTATATTATGGAAAAACTGGTTTCACATGTAAGGTTTTAACTATGTAATTGACTGTTTTATTAATATTGTATCACTACACTTCATTGACCATACATGCCAATGCTTCAGATTTTACCCAGAAGCTCCTTATTTTTTTACCCTTGTCTGAGCTACAATGATGGTCATTTGGAATCTCCGGGTATCTTTTTTTCAAGAAAAAGTAATAAGGGGTCTCTGGGTATCGTTTTTTCAAGAAAGAATAATAAAAAATCTATTTAAATTTAAAATTGTGTTAAAACTGCTTTTTGGAATCTCCGGGTATCTTTTTTCAAGAAAAAATAATAAATGGTCTATTTAAATTCAAAATTGTGTTAAAACTGCTTTTTCTAATCAAGAATTAACAAAATAAATGCATTTGACAACTAAAAAAACTAAATAATTGCACTCTCGAGACCCTTCAAATAACCTATAAATATTCTACAATCGTTTTCGGAACCACCAACCAGGACTTTACCCTAGGCCCATTGGGGACCTTTAATGGTCCCTCGACCCCCATCCTAACAAGTCAGGGTTCCTATGTCCACATGTGTCCATGAAACCCTGACAAACTTAGCTAGAAAATTCCCAGGTTAGAAGTCACTATTTTGATTGGCTACATTTGAATGTATAGCCAATCAAAAGATCGCTTTCATTCACCACTTGGTTAAGGGATATCCTGATGTCAATTGATAATAAACCAAAAGGATGTGTTGCATAGACCATGTGAAAATCAGTGTATTTTGTACAGCAGTGTTAATAGTTTGTTATTACCATGTAATTTATTAGTTATGTTTTCTTCCCACTCAAGAATGAGGAAGAATGACCAGTACCATTAAACACTTGCTTCTTTCTAGCAATTTCATTTGTTGATATTTTGAAGGTTTGACATCATATGAAAATCTTCTAGCCCGGGAATTTCCTAGCTAAGTGTGGCAGGGTTTGGTGGACACATGTGGACACATAAACCCTGACTTGTGAGGATGCTCGACCCCTTGCCAAAATTTTCAGATCTCCTACCAAAATTTTATTAGTTTAAAAGTATACGTTATTGTTTTCCTAAATTCTTTGCACCAAGAAAGATCACACAAGCCAGTATGGCAGCAACATACAACTTAACTTGCAGTGAGTATACTGATTTTTGCAAACTAATAAACCAAGGTTACAAGAAAAAACAACATGTCCATGCCTTTAATAACTTAACCATAGATACCAGTTCCTTGTCAAAAAATTTCTGTCTCGTTTGAAAATATGGTTGCAGATTATTTTTCATTGTACAGTGAATGTGCTACAATGATTGTTGTATGCAACTATTAGTGACATATATATTGTGGTATATGATACCCATCCATTTTAATCAAATACCAACTCACATTCTGCAGTGATGGAAAAGGGAGGTTTGGCATGCCATAAAACCTGGTTTAACACACCATTTCTTTTGAAATGTTGTTATCATGTTAGGACCATTGCTTTAGTTACTTTATTGTTTGTTGTTGGTTCTGGTTTCTAGGACTTTGATTATTGGGTTGTCGTTTTTGACAGTTTCATCCGTGTTTGCTATTTGTTAGTACCTTTATAATGAACATGTGAAATCAACAATAATTAATGTTGGAAATCCCTTTTGTAGATTTCTAAGGAAGTCTTCTTCACAGTGGAACCTGATGTTAATATTCCTTCTAAGCGTGACAGTGGAGCACGATGTACAATTAATGGCAGAATGGCAGAGGAATATGTTCATGAGCCCATTCCTAGTTCTGGGCAGAAATATTATTCATGTGGGTCATTTGAATTTAAAAGATCTGGTAAGACAAATTATAGATAAGAACAAACCAATATCTTCTTTCCATATGATGAACAGAAATAAAATTAACTATGTTTTAAAATCTTTATTTATGTCCAATGCTAGATAAAAGAGTTTAAAACAAATTAAATCTTATAGGGTAGTAACCTATGTCATTTAAATAATTCATGTCTGATATGCTATAAATACACCCCGCTTGAAACATTTTTGGGATGTTATGAAAATTGGAAAGCAGAGGGTATCAATTAGTGAGCATTGGTCACAGTTTTTTTTTTGTTTTAATACATAAAAGTGAGAACGAAATGTTTTTCATATCTGTTGCTTGATGCTCACAGTGTTCTAATTTTTCATGTGAAAACAGTAATGCTGGAAATTTTCCATATTCTTTGGAGAATCATTTTTAACAGTCAAAATTGAAAACTACAATTGTAATTATTGTATGTGTTGCATGCATATTATTAAATACTATTATTATTTGTTGTTTTTTTATTTTTTTTTTGTATTGTGAACTTTCTAACATGTCTGTAAATATGTAATTACAACAGGACCATAATGTAAACTAGCAAATGTGCTAAATTATGTAATTCTGTATAAATAAAGGCAATTATTATTATTATTATTATTATTATTACTGTGATTATGCGAAATCATGATAGATAAAAAAATTTTATTTCTTTTTTGGCCAATTTAAATAGATATGCAATAATTTATTTGTTTGAGCTAAAAAAACAGGTAGAAATGGAAGGCTCAGCCAAAAATTGCTTTCCCATTTCACAGTGACATTATATTATCTTGAATTATGCAATTATTTATTTTAAAACATAAAACCACCAGGAAAAATGAGCATTTCTAGCTGAATTCTGGGTAAATATTATGGTGGGCATTAAAGTAGCAACTTAAGGCCACTATTAAAGATCCTATTTAACAACACTGTCACTAAATGACTAAAGCAAAAATTGATTTGATTACCTTTATTGTCCATTAGATGTAATGATTCCAGAACAATACATAATCTTTCACTTGCCCCCCCCCTTGTTATCACTTTGCGTCCGTCGGTGTTGGCGTCGGCGGCTGCGTCGAGATCTGTAAACTTTTTACATTTTAATCTTCTTCTCTGAAACCACTTGGCCAATTGAAACCAAACTTGACCATTATGTTCATTGGATGGACCTTTACAAAGTTTGTGTTTTTTATTTTGATTGGTAAACCAATATGGCCACCACCTCAAGACTTAGTTTAACATAGGACCCTATGGGAAAAAAGTTAAAAAGGGCTTCTTCTCTGAAACCGTTTAACCAATCAAAACAAAACTTACTAGCAATATTGTTTGGATGGTCCTCTATAACGTTTGTGTTTTTGATGGGAATTGGAAATTCAAAATGGCCGCCACCGCAGGACTTATTTTAACATAGAACCCTATGGGTAAAAGTTTTAAAAGGCTTCTTCTCTGAAACCGGTTAATCAATGGAAACAAAAACTTACAAGCAATATTGTTTGGATGGTCCTCTATATAGTTTGTGTTTTTTATGGCAATTGGAAATTCAAAATGGCTGCCACCGCAGGACTTAATTTAACATTGAACCCTATGGGAAAAAGTTTGAAAAGCTTCTTTTCTGAAACCGGTCAACCAATGGAAACAAAACTTACAAGCAATATTGTTTGGATGGTCCTCTATAAAGTTAATGTTTTTTATCCCAATCGGAAATTCAAAATGGCCGCCAGCGCAGGACTTGGTTTAACATTTGACCCTATGAGAAAAAAGTTTAAAAGGGCTTCTTCTCTGAAACCGTTTAACCAATCAAAACAAAACTTACTAGCAATACTGTTTGGATGGTCCTCTATAAAGTTTATGTTTTTTATGGCAATTGGAAATTCAAAATGGCCGCTACCGCAGGACTTAGTTTAACATAGGACCTTATAGGAAAAAGTTTTTAAAGGCTTCTTCTCTGAAACCGGTTAATCAATGGAAACAAAAACTTACTAGCAATATTGTTTGGATGGTCCTCTATAAAGTTAATGTTTTTTATGGCAATTGGAAATTCAAAATGGCCACTACCGAAGGACTTAGTTTAACATAGGACCTTATAGGAAAAAGTTTTTAAAGGCTTCTTCTCTGAAACCTGTTAATCAATGGAAACAAAAACTTACTAGCAATATTGTTTGGATGGTCCTCTATACAGTTTATGCTTTTTATGGCAATTGGAAATTCAAAATGGCCGCCACCGCCACAGGACTTAGTTTAACATAGGACCATATGGGCAAATAAAAAAAATCTTCTCTATACAACCGGTTAACCAATGAAACAAAGCTTTCTAGTAATATTGTTTGGATGGTCCTATTTAAAGTTTATTGAAAATTACAGGACTTACTTTAACATCAGGGAAATGCCATCTTCATTGCCAATAAAATCAGGTGAGCGATACAGGCTCTTAAGAGCCTCTGGTTTTTTATGTAGCACATTGACCCAATTGACCCATTGAAACAAGTAAAAGATGTTCATATTAATTAGATGGTTTTAGGAAAAAAAGATATAAGATTATTGAAGTGTCAATGTTAACAATTTGAGGAATTATTGCTGATGTTTCAATGCATGGGTTCTGTTGATATATAAACATGTCTGTTGAACTGATTCAGTTTACATATAGAAGTGTTGTAACATAACAGAAAAAGAGCAAAAATATCAGCAATAATGTGGAATGCTCACTGACTACAGCTATTACATATGACGGTAAAAATTTCTACAGGTATACAAACACAAAAAACATTTCTTTGTTGATCACATTCTGCTATTTATGTTGTGGCATTAAAATTGTTTACTTTTTTAGAAATGATGTAATCATTTTAAAAATGCATGTAGTATAATTAAACAATATTAATGAATTTCAAATTTGGCTAGTGTCAATAAAATATTTCTATTGCCATAATAAATTTTAATAGTTTTATGATGGATGATGAAAAAAAACTTTCTGACCAAATAATTCCAAATAATATATCTTATCGTTGTTTGTTTGTTATTCAGGTACTGTAATTATGGCTTTGATGTATGATGGACGTCTTGTGGTCAAAGGAACTTTAAATCTTTACAAATGTCCACAATTTAACAGGTAAAACATTGAAAATGTTAACTTATAAAATGAATTTTTTTATCCTACCTTAGTTTTAAGAGAGACAAATTTGTGTAAACTTAACTACATGTATATCCTTCTAATTAAAGAGTCAGTTTTGAGGCTGTTACTGCAAGATTTAACATAAAAAATTAAGAGGTGTATGAATTTGAGGCAGTTCACAAGCAAACGGCTAATTGTCAGTTAACAGTATTCATGCATGTAATAAAAAGACAAATTTTACATTTCAGCTGTTCTGAATGTGTTAGAGAAAGGGAGTGCTTGTGGTGCCTACAACAGTTTTCTTGTGTAACAAATGCTGTTGGTTGTAGAGATGCAGTAAATAATACTGTGAGTAATATTGTATTTAAACCTCTGAATAAAATGAACCTTTCTGTGAATTAAAAACACTTTTAATCTGTATATCAAAAAAACAACCACATTTACATATAACTTGAATTTAATATAGAACATTGAACAAATCAGTGACATTTCTGTATTGATTTAAACCTGGAATTAAAAAAATATATATATTCTCACTAATGAGACAGCGTGGTACCTATTTTTAGCCGGTTGAGATATCCTTATCTCAACCCGTGGGTGAGATAAGAATTTCACGCTCCTTTTCACATAAAAATGTATTGTGACGTCAACTGTCCGTTCAGCAATAAAAATTATAAAATATTTTCTTGTGTTGGTTTACTATGCCTTTTTAAATATTAACATGAAAACAACATATCTGAGCTTCCATGACCCAATTAATGCCACAATATGATAGCGGTACACATCAAAACAAACACGGTGACGCAACATGTGTACACTGGAGATTACGTTCAGGGTAGATAACTCTATTGTTGCCATCTTTCAAATAGAACAGAACCGGATTTTTTTAACGAATTAGTGAGAAATAGAATCAAACACCGGTGGTTGGGCAAGATGGGAAAATCTCAGACACCCGCGTGAAAGATTTCTTTTGGTCCCCAACTCGGCAGAGCCTCGTTGGAGACCAGAAATCTTTTCACTTGGGGGTCTGAGATTTTCCCGTCTTGCCCTCCCACCGGTGTTAGATCCTATATTTCTTAAGATTAAATATTGTTTAGAAAATATTAAAGAGAAAAAGTATTTTTTAGAACAAGTCTTATTGTGTTGCAGGGTGAACCCATGTGTCCCAGGATAGATAATTCTAAATCATTGTTTATTACTGAAAATTCTAAGGAAAATGTGACCATGTATGTGCCCAAGTTTACTGTTTATGTAAGTATATTTGATATAAAACTATAGGATCTTACATCTGTTTTAGAGGATTATTGGATTTCTCCAATGGGAAACAATAGTGAATTATCTCTTCCTGAAAATTAAAAGATGGCACTGCTGTCTCCGGTCCAGCGTCTTTATGTTTATGTTTACAAATTGATGCATGTGCGTAATGCTATTGAAAATTGAATCTTACTGTGATAAATATGCAAATTTAACAATTTCTGCTTTGAAAGAAGAATGATCATGAATTTAAAAATAGAAATGCAGAACTTTCTGGAATAAAAATATGTAAATTGAAATGATTGTATGTTAATTATACTTCTTTCTTAATATTATTAAAATATGCATTCTACGTTTCGAACTTCGCCATTTCACCATGTCACTTAAAAAAACAAAAAACGATTATTTATAATAAACTAGCAATATTTCCATACAAAAAATATATATTATCTTTTAATTTATATATTTATAAGAAAGCATTTTTTAAAATCTGGTTACAATACCAATGTTGCGATCCACTGCAGCTGTAGGTGTCGTCCATTTTGGTCATTTCGATGTTAGAAAGGTTGAAGAAAAATATTTCAATGCTGTGAAATAAAGACTAAAAAGTATTGCAGTGCTGATGAAATATCAATTGCTCAGAAATAATGGTAAAGAATTAAGGTCCTACAGTATAAACATGTATGCTCTCTAACAGATAAGAAAAGGGGGTGGGGTGGCTGGGTGGACATGTTTGCGCGAACTGTATGTCAAATCTGTTGTAAAATGATAATAAATGTTTTTCTTTTTCTTATGGCCGCGAGAAAGATCTTTAATTTTTTTGTTTTGAAGAATTAATATTGTTTTTTCTTCTTTGTGAGTTTACAAACGCTGATATTACATTATAACCGGAAATTAACATGGACCGGCTACCATGGCGCCACCTGCACACTGGCGATAACTCACTACTTTTTGTAATTGAGATTGTTAAATAAAATGCCATAATATGGATATGACTGTTTCCTCTTGTATGGGAAATGTGGTAAATCAAAAAACAGTAGGATAAGAAAACAATTTAGACTGCTATTGGAAAAGTATGAATTTTTGGGTAGGATGGAGAATATAGCTTTTTGTAGCAGCTACAATGAGCCTTTACTCTTTTTCGCAATCTACAAAGGGTGTCTTTATCGTGCAAGGAGCGTGGAACTATGCAAACATGTAACCCAATATGGTCTGCAGCCAGGCTTTGTGTATTATGACCTAACAACATCCCCAACGAGAGGGTCCCACCTTTCTGCCACAGGGGGATGCATGGATTGCTCTGTGGATTGAGAAGTGGGAACCCTCCCAGTAGTAACAAAAAATATTTTTTCCACCACCATCAAGCAGTTAGAATGTTACGTAAAATTAGAAATGTACATTTCACACCTGTACTAATTATATTTCAAAGTGTCATTATTATTCTAATTATACCTCTTACATTGTCTGTGACAGTATATCCACTATACAGTAAAGGTAATACATATTTGGACTTAAAAGTTAGTATTGTTAAAGGTAAAAGTCATAACTTCCAGATGGCCTCGATGGTTGAGTGGTTAGGTTAGTTAGTCATTGGCTATTGATTATCAGTTTGTTTACACTGAGATTGACAGATATTATGTGGGGTTGCTTCACATCGACTTTCATTGACAAGTATTGTCAGTTTTCCTGATGTAGGTGGTTTTTTTTACAACATATAGTCTGGTTTCCTGTACCCCAAAAAACTAGAAGCTATGATAAATCTGAATTTGGCATAAAACCATTAATTCAACTAGTAAACCAGGGATAGAGACCAACAATATATTTAGGGGCCCAACTTTTTTCAGCGAAAGTGTGTTTTAACTATAAATCATGATCATGTATACAATTTTGATTTTATGGACATGAATTCAGAAGTTATTGTCCTGTTTTGATATTGTTGCTACCTACATTGGACCACTACATTAAAGTAATTGGATATTTTAGTCTGTTGGACACATGTATTTTGTTTCCTGAAATTCCAAAAATTAAAATTAATTAAAGAATTATTAAGTGGGCAATAATTTTAAAGTATTATCTCTCAGAATTTAGGAACCTAACCCCACCCTGCACTCACACAAAGCTACCAGGTATTTGACTCGAAATCCTACACTTCTGGCATTTTTTAGCTACCTTTATTCTTCAAAATTAGGAATTTATATAACAAATTAACTTATTTTTATTTTATGAAGACAAATTTTTCCACCCATTTTCATTCTAGATTGAAGATTTGTGAGACAGAAAAAACATCCTATTTGAAATCTTTGGCATCAAATTCATATCTACTATGGTGATTTCTGTATTTTATTTACTTTGTACTTGTTTCCATTAGTATTTAATTGTATGTTATAAGTACAAAGTTAAAGTTAGGCAGGATCCAGCTTACACTGTTTTATTTATTCCCAATTTTAAAAATGTCCTGTACAACATTTCAAGACAATTGCTGACGCAAATTTCAACTAAATTATTCTATCTATTTCGGATCTGGATTATAATTATGCTACAATTTTGCTATTAACAGCATTTTGTTAAGGGACAAAAGCTACAAAAGGCTAAATTCTCTGACCCTACCCAATACTCCGTATTTTTCCAGTGGCAGTCAAAATTGTGTTCTCTGTGTCCCATCCCAACCCTTTTTCAATTGATGTATTTCTTGCTAACTTGTTCCCATCCTGAATATAGCTAAAATACTGCTCGCTTGAGGTAAAGCAAACATCCGATCAATCAATTGAAATGTAAATGCAATTCATTGGTGGATGCACTTGTACTACACTTGTTACGTTTGCTAACTGGGAGATCTAGGCACAGGGATTTGGTCACCCACCAGAAAATCTACTAGCATTCATGACTTGGCGACTGTTAAGTTTTATCCCTGTAAAAAAACTAATAATCCAGATTAAGCCCTAACTCAAAAGTGTAAGCAGTAACATTGAAAATAAGTATGATAACTTTTATGCCAACCATTGTGAATACTAGTCTATTTAAATGTGTATCTAATAACAACAGTTCTTTTTTTGGTTAGTTTTCATGAATTAATATCGCCTGAATATAGCTGAAATATTGCTGCTCGGGCGTTAAACACCATTAATCAATCAATCATGAATTAATATGAGCTCACTAATCATATATACAATTTTCCAATTTAGTGTTTGATTTGTAGTGTATTATATAAATAGAATTTTAAATTTAAATTAGAATTTTGTTTTCCTATAATGATACTGTTTCTTATAAAATTTTTACCACAATATGATTATATTTGTTATGTTATGGTATAAACTTTATCTCTTTGTAGAATAAATCAGAACATAATATGTTCAAATGTGTTGTTGGTAATAATAAATACAATATTGCTGCCAAGGGAGATAATGTTACATGCATTGATGTAGTAAGTCATTGTTTATGTAATTTTTTCAAGAGAATAAACATTAAGGTGACTTATTTGTGCTGTTTGTTTCACTAAACATCCACAGACTTGCATGATTACTGGTGTGATATTGTAACAATAGTCTTGCATGGTTCACAATTATGTACATAACATAAGAAATAAAACTAAACACTAAAAAATACAGATATCCACAGGCATCAGGGTCAACTTTATGATGCAGTTACCTTATAAGTTATCTATTTATATATCTGTAGATAAAGCTAAACTTACATCATATGTTGTTACTGAGATGTGACATAGTTATATGCATGATGTTTCACAGTGGTGGTATTGGTAGTAAGGACTGGTATTGGGATTTTATATAAATTGTCATTTACAGTTTGTTATTTTATGTGTTTCACCATAGGTTTATTAGGTCGTCCGAGAGGTTTTGCAGATGGAATACGTCGTTTTCACGATAGGTAGTTAGACGTATCATATCACGTGAGTAATGGTATCACGTGATTTTATTTAGGGCACTTTCCTCAACGTACCGTCTTTAACATCATGTGAACGTCATAAAACGGAATAAAACTTGATTCCTTTCCATAAATTTTATGTTAAGTGTTGGCGTTGCACCCCCGCACAACACAGCACAGGTTTCGTTTTAAATCGTCTTTCTTATGCCGTCCCATTCCGTGTCAAGTGTCACCGTTTTAAACTAAAAGTGCCCTAAATTTTGTATGACGTCACGTGATCAGTATTACAATTTTCACCTCCTTTAACGAGAGCAATTATATCTTGAAAACGACGTATTGGTTCATGCTGTCTTACATTTCAGGGGGCCACTATATATTTCATTAGAAATTGTGTCTTTTTTGGATATTAAGTGGGTTGAACACTCTAGAAATAATTTTAAACCTTAATCATTTGTTAGCTTAGGGGTTCTTAGAGTGATTAATTTCATTTCATAATGAACTGTTAACAATGTTTTACTGCAGCAAAAACACTTTTTCTGTATAAATTCATTTTTGCAACGACAAAACAACAACTTAAGCAGTCTATTTTTTGTTTATTTTGGTGTTTGGTATTTTTAGCCTGATCATGGTTTTAATGTCTCATTGAAACTTTAGTGTCACTTGCTATTTTCTCATATTAACTTATAAAAATGAACCCAACTTGATCTTGTCATTTATAAGAAGAAATTTTATTTGGTATGCATCATTTTAAAACTAGCAAATGTTTTACTGATAATTCAAATTTTGACAAGATATATTTCATTGAATTTCGTATTTAATTGCTTTCTGTTGTATGTTTACTGACTTCTTCTATGTCTAAAGGTATCCGGACCATAATTGACCACGTGATCATATTTGGTGTCCCGGATGTCCATTGTTTTTCAATGGAGCAGACCTCGGTAATGTTCGGCAAACATCGGAAATACTATTTGAGTAACTAATTTTTTTTCCTCAAAATTGTTAACATTGACTCAAGTTATATAATATATTTTACTTTTATCATTAATTCGCAATACATTGATTTAATAAAGCTGTATTTCTTGGTCGACAAATAAAATTAAACGGTAACTTCAATTATGGGTCGGATACCTTAAGTTTCAAAATAAAAGGACCATTTGTTTACACCTGATAAAAATGACAATAATACTTCCAATAGTGATTCATATGCCACATAAACAAATGAACAACCAACAGATTTTGATCTATAGGTTTTTGACACAGCCATATAGACCACAGTGATACAAATTTTTCTTGTAAACTTGCATTATAATTCTCCTTATTGCTGACCTGTGTTTGTCTAAGCTATTAATAGTAAAATATACTTTTACAGAACATAGGAAAGGGAGATAATATCAGGTTGCAGTATAATTCAAGCAAGCTTTTGGACAATGCAGCTACACTTCAAGGTTTGTTGTGATTGGCAAACAAAAATTAGCAACTTAATAAAAAAAAACTAAACAAGAAAAAACAACAAATTTTTAAAGACAAATGGAATTTGAGATATACAAACATGAATTTTATTAGCATATCCTTGGAATAACAATTTTAATACATATGAATCTTTATAGTTCCTCTTTATTGGAACCTTGGCTCTGGGCAAGATCAATAGCTTACAGACATATGATTTACTAATGAAACCTTTGCAACATAATATTTCTGTCAATAGCAATTATAAGACATAAGACGTAAGAAATAGCAATAAAACATTAATAATAACAAGTCAAGTTTACATTATTTTGTATTCCAATGTATATATGAATTAAGAAGTATGGCTGCTTGGATAAAATTTTACCTTATTTTTGGCTGTGTTAATCAAATTTTATTCTTAGGCTAATGACCTCTAAATGTAATATAAATGTAACTTATTTTGGAAAGCCAAATAATGTTTTATTGCTATTTTGCAATACAGTGCTCCCTCGTTATAATGCCACCTTTTGCATTTTTTTTTGCATTATAAGAGGGTGGTGGTATAAAGAGGGATCAGTAAAGTTTAATATGTATAAAGCCCAGTTTGGTCTACATTAAATATGTCACGTTTGGAGTAATATTGCATTTTTCAAAGATCTTCCTGACAGCCTGTAGAATGAATAATCATACCCTCGCTTTTCTTTGGGAAGGTACAAATTTAGTTCCACAACTCATAATGTAGCAGGGAGGGAGTAAATTACGCCCAGCACTTTGATGTCCAAATGAAGTTGCATATATAATCAGCCATGGTCAATCTTGATATCAGTGTCACTATTTTTTTATCTGTTTCATGTTTAAGATCAATCATTATTGATACGTGATGTTAAATATTGCCGTTTTTAATAACCAGCTGTTCGTTATGGGTTTATTGACATACGTGGCTCTGTTCAATTACGTTTACTACATGAAAAGCACTGAGAATGCCGAATATGGTGTGTTGCATCTTGGGAAAGTCATATAATATGTAAGTCACTGGATTCTTACTACGGAGTGGTTGTTACCGTATTCAATTAGCACGATTTTCTTCAAATTAGTTCATCAAATGACCACTAATCCGCTGTTTACACAACAATTATGTTAATTGATTTATTTATTTTCTAATCGGGGGATTAATCTTAGAAAGCATGACTATGTTTACACACCAATAATATTAAAATAATTACCGTATTTAGGGTTGTATTGTCCGCGGTCTTTTTCTTTTAATCTAAGTTGGAAAGGAATGGTGCGGATTATACATAAATACAGACTCGATATAGTGTGTTTCGTCCCGTTGAATGTTGTCAATGGCGGTCGCCATTTTGTTGTTGTGTTATATGCGGTATTTTCGTACTATTCTAACATGATTCTTTTACAAACTTCCATATAAATACATTGTAATGATATTAATTTTTACTTAAATTATTTTAGTAATGTTATAATAATTATATAGGACGAATAAAAATTAAAACGGATACGAAAATAGCGGATGTGTAACCTGTATTGCGTACAGTGCAAATGGCGTCATTATGTAACCTCAAATGTTTGAAGATCGATGTTTTGATTGCAATCATTAAGGGATTAAAATAAAACGTGTAATCTTTTTGTTTTCTTTGTTTTCATTGATAAATGAAAGTTGACGAATTGTTTTGGTTTCGAAATGTGTGAGTATCCGTTTTAACAACGATAAAAATAGACGCTATGTGAGAATGCACTATTTTTTATTTAATTTATTACAATCACTAGAAATGAATAAAACTATAAATATAAACGATATTTTAAAAGAGAATAAATAACATATAACAGTAAAAAATTGTTAAAAAGCGTGACCAAGTCGGACTCGATGTCTTCATCTTGAGACGTTTTTTGAAATTTTTTACGTGCGGATTGTATATGCATATACAAATTTTTTCCCAATTTTTCGGGCCCAAGAAAGGGGTGCGGACAATACGTAAATGCGGACAATACACAGCTTTTTACGGTATGAGTAATGTTTGTGTTTTGCAGTAGAATTTGGGGAAAGTTTATTGAATAAAGGACTTCTGCAAATAAAAACTTGTGGCGGATGGTGATATGCCAGGGTGGCATTACAACGGGGGAATTTTAATGGTTAAAATAAGGGACCATAGAAAATTGTGGCGATATTCGAGGTTGGCGGTTTAATGGGGGGCGATATACCGAGGGTACACTGTATTTTCTTTTGATCTTTATGTGCGGTATTAAATGTAATATCACAATGTTACAAAACATCGATAAACAGATTATTTACGTCTTTTGAAATTTGATGCATTTTCTCATCATCTCAACTCGGGTCTGTCTCCGGATAGGGACAAGAAAATGCATCTCCTTTCAAAAAACATAAATAATCTGTCAATACTATGTGACTGATTGTGCGGTATTTATACATCTATCTAAATATTGAATTAACATGTTTATCTTACTGTTGACTATTTTAAAACTGGTGTTAATTCCAGGTGTGTAGATGAAAATAAATTGATGTGGAAGCAAAGCCTATGCCGCGAGAAGTCTGAGGGTTAATATAACAATTTAAGATAACCAAAAATACCATTTTCAATATCATGTTTTTACAGACCCTATAATTGAATACAGTTTCTTTTGACACAAAAAATGCAACCAAATGATTTTCGTGTACAGGGAGCTATGCAAATAAATTCATAGATTGTCTGTAGGTAAGGATAAGACTTTTGACTTATTAAACTGTTGTTAATTCAGTTGCCAGATTACCAGTGTCAAATTCTGTTTAATTTTCAGTTTACCAGTGCCAGTCTCTTAATGCTGGTAAACGCTGTGGATACTGTAAATACTTGAGAAGTCAGAATTATAAATGTGACTGGTGTGAGAAAAGTTGTATCAGTACACTGCATAAAAATTATCCCAACAAATGTTCTGTCGACTGTAATGTCATACACCGCAGTATTTCAGGGGTATGTTTTTGTATGCACTTTGATACATTCTACAATTTCATTCTGCTATTATTATAGCTATAACAAATTTTTACAACTGTTTTTGGTTACACAATTTACTTTTTAAATTAATTAAATTATTTTGTAAATTATCATTATGTTTAGGCTAGTGGTTTTATTGTCTCGCCTGCGACAAAAGTCGCTGGAGGCAAGACATATGTATGGGAATCCGGCGGCGGCGGCGGCGTAAACACTTGACATCTTGCTTCATATATTTGTAAGCCCAAGCCCTAGGTTCATCAAATTTGGTCCAGAGGTAGCTTATGATGAGTAATTGCCAGTCAGTCACCTGTCACCTGACCTTGACCTCAATTTCACGGTCCAGCGACTACGTTAAAGTATTTGGGTTACGACAGTTCCTCTGTAACCACGCATGGTAGGATGACAATATTTGGTGTATAGGTTGCTGATGACTAGTACATGACTGTCTGGTAGGTGTCACCTGACCTTGACTTCAATTTCACAGTCCAGCGACTACGTTAAAGTTTTTGAGTTACGACAGTTCCTCTGTAACTATGCATGGTAGGATGACAATATTTGGTGTATAGGTTGCTGATGACTAGTACATGACTGTCTGGTAGGTGTCACCTGACCTTGACCTCAATTTCACGGTCCAGCAACTACGTTAAAGTTTTTGGGTAACGACAGTTCATCTGTAACTACGCATGGTAGGATGACAATATTTGGTGTATAGGTTGCTGATGACTAGTACATGACTGTCTGGTAGGTGTCACTTGACCTTGATCTAAATTTCACGGTCCAGCGACTACGTTAAAGTTTTTGGCTTACGACAGTTCCTCTGTAACTACGCATGTTAGGATGACAATATTTGGTGTATAGGTTGCTGATGACTAGTACATGACTGTCTGGTAGGTGTCACCTGACCTTGACCTCAATTTCACGGTTCAGCAACTGCGTTAAAAGTTTTTGGGTTACGACAGTTCCTCTGTAACTACGCATGGTAGGATGACAATATTCGGTGTATAGGTTGCTGATGACTAGTACATGACTGTCTGGTAGGTGTCACTTGACCTTGACATCAATTTCACGGTCCAGCGACTACGTTAAAGTTTTTGGGTTACGACAGTTCCTCTGTAACTACGCATGGCAGGATGACAATATTTGGTGTATAGGTTGCTGATGACTAGTACATGACTGTCTGGGAGCTGTCACCTGACCTTGACCTCAATTTCACGGTCCAGCGACTGGGTTAAAGTTTTTGGGTTACGGCTGTTCCCCTGTAACTATGCATGGTATGTTGACAATATTTTGTATACAGGCCGCTGCTGATATTTAATGCTATTTACGTAATGCTTATGACGAAATTTATTTTCGTTACTGATGCAGAATGCAGGCGAGACGTTTTTCTGTGTCCACACTTGTGGTAAATTATATAGTGTTTTTAGTATCTTTTTACTTTATATTATCTTATATCTTTTGAATGGCAGCATTTATTTTACCAACCAGGGTCATTTAATAATTGTAATATTAAAATAAAAAGTTGGCTGGCATGACTGTCAGTGGACATGTAGTCAATTCTTTTTTCTCTATTTTGTTCAATTTTTTTTATCGTGCAAGATGAGAAAATCCATCTTTCTGCCGCGTTATGGATATATAATCATCAGTTTCTAAGGGCACTGTGACATCACAATATTACAAAACAGTGATCAACAAATTACTGTTTGTTTTATTTCCTCAATCTCATATCCATCAAGCTGCTAAATAAATTTGATCTTAGAAAGAAAACCTACAATCATCTATATATATTTGTTTTATTAACAATTGTATTGACTCTATTTCCTTTCATATCACTTGGTAGTCTATGTTAAGAATAAGACTAGAAAATTCTTGATTACAACTCATATTTTTTCATAAATTATAATAATTGTTGGCCATAGCGTTTACTAAAAATTATCCCTTATTTCTAGTTCATCATAAAACATTTTTTGTGTGTTTGGTCAATGTCTGTAAAACCTTCATTAACTTACAAACATGTTCTATCATAGGTATTCTGTAATATGGCATACAACTGCTGTTGGTCATTTTTTGGAGTTCATTGCTAAATTCTTCTAATTAGTTATTTATCTATATGCCTATATTGTATAGATTGAGTATGTAAAAAATTTATTATTGTGGCTGACAACTAATATATTTTGGCAGCCAGGTTACACCAAGGTGATTGATTAATTGATGTTTTGCACCCAGAAAAACATAAAGTGCAAACCTGTGTAATAGTAAAGTGAAGTTGCATAGACAGGCAGTGGTTTGTTGGTGTGATATCATCTCCACCTGCAGCATTCAGCACTCATGTAGACCCCTGAAAAATTCACAGAAAAATAAATCACATATTTCACTTGTACACCTTCTGTTAAGGTATTTTTAGGGAAATTTCCTTTTCCAATTTGCCAGACTTCGAAAATTTCCAGCAAATTTTTACAGAAGACTTTATTTATTTTGTTTAGTCAACTCCTGTTACATTTTTCAAACCAGATTCTTAAATCTTTACAGAAAGATTGCAAACATTGAAGTTGTGGACCTGCTATGATGGAATAGTTTGAGAATTTTCTCCCATATAATCAGACTTCGGAACCTAACAATTTCAGCAGACATTACATATTTAGAGTGATCAATTTATCTCTGTTTTGGGTCTTGGTGACAGGTGTTTAGGGTAGTTAGTCATCTACTATTGATCACATGCCTGTCAACAATGCAGGCAGTGTAATCTCAACTCCAGTCTTAATTGACAAAATATAGCTGCAACATTGCTGTTTTTTTTGTTTGTTTGATGCTGTTTAACGCCACTTTCAGCAATTTTTCAGCTATATCAAGGCGTCCAGTTTTTGTTGGGGGAGGAAGCCGGAGTTCCCGAAGAAAACCCCCGACCTGCGGTAGGAAAACTGGCAATCCTTGTCAATTAAGATTGGAGTCGAGTACAACCTGCACGCAGTGAGGAACGAACCGCAATCTCAGTGTTGACAGACCACGTGATCAATAGTAGACGAACTACATTGACCACTCGGCCACCGAGGCCCCCATAACATTGCTGTAAGTGGCATATTCAAACAAACATTCCTCTCAGTTTTCAACCTGGGTTTTTAAAACTACACAAAAAGTCTGCTAACATGTTGAAGTTGTGTAACTGCTATCAAGAAAGTGTTTGAAAAATTTGTTTGCCACTTTTTCTACAAATTAAAAATGTTTTGCAAATTTTTACAGAAGAGTGTGTTTTTTAGTGTAATAAACTCCTTGTACAGTTTTTGACACATATCAAAAACTTTCTGGCAATATATTGTAAACTGTTTCCCTATTTATTATGGCACATGTTTTGCAGTGGGCTATTCAGATTAGCTATTTTTTTATATTTTACCACACATCTCTTAATTGTATAAATATTAGTTTATATGTTACACAGGTGTATCCTCCTTCTGGACCAGTTAATGGTGGTACAGTGATTACAATTATTGGTCACGATATCGGAAACCCAGGTGACAATATATTGGTCACTGTTAATGGTGTAGAATGCACTCCGGTGAATGTAATACAGCCATCTTCTAAGTGAGTATTATCTTCTCAGCACAGCTTTATACATTATAAATACAAGATGGGGTCTGTGATTGGGGGACATAGCTGTCACTGGTTTGTCTGTTAAACTTTTCCTCATTCTGGCTGTCATAGTGTTGTACAGAGCAATCACCAAAACTGTTTGACATTGACTTCGGACATGGAAGTTGGATAGGTGACAACCGCTTCTTAATTATTTTTGTATAGGGGAAACTATTGACATTTTTTGCTCTCACTTAGGCACCAAGTTTCGTTGAGTAATGAGAGACCCCTCAAAACGACCAGAATAATTTCACGCATATCACATTAAATTTTCGGGGTGCCATGTCAGATAAAATTTTTTGCAAATTTAGAAAATCCGAAGGGTACTCATGGAAACTCCCTTACACCCATAAAATAGTCCAGAAATAGGCTTTGAACAATCAGATAAAAAAATAACCAATACATTTAATAAATTATCTGAATAAATTTATTTATAAATTCTATATGAAACTGCTTTTTAAATACAGCTCCAATATTAAAATTCCATTGAATAATAAATCCACTGTCTATGCTACAGTTTGGCGCAGTCAAATATCAAAATAAGAACTATTTTCCTCTCCCTCAGTCAAAGTTCATTTACAGAGCCGTTGTCAAGTTGACAACGGCCTCTTAATTATTTTTGTATAGGGGAAACTATTGACATTTTTTGCTCTCACTTAGGCACCAAGTTTCGTTGAGTAATGAGAGACCCCTCAAAACGACCAGAATAATTTCACGCATATCACATTAAATTTTCGGGGTGCCATGTCAGATAAAATTTTTTGCAAATTTAGAAAATCCGAAGGTTACTCATGGAAACTCCCTTACACCCATAAAATAGTCCAGAAATAGGCTTTGAACAATCAGATAAAAAAATACCCAATACATTTAATAAATTATCTGAATAAATTTATTTATAAATTCTATATGAAACTGCTTTTTAAATACAGCTCCAATATTAAAATTCCATTGAATAATAAATCCACTGTCTATGCTACAGTTTGGCGCAGTCAAATATCAAAATAAGAACTATTTTCCTCTCCCTCAGTCAAAGTTCATTTACAGAGCCGTTGTCAAATTGAAAACAAAATTTTCAATTTTCATACTTTTTACTGTATTTTATTTTTGTTCCCCATATTACGAGCAAATCTACCAAGTTTCATCTCATTCCGAAATAAAATAAAGCCTTTCAACCTGTTTTATGAACAAACTTTAACGCTTTCAATTGTTCAACTCAACACTTGATTTAAAAAAAAAATCAACAATTTTCATGTGTCATTATATCTATGGCTGGATGATAAGTTTTCACTTTCGCAACCTATATATATGTCATAATAAGCAGTTTCATATAGAAGAATTTGAAATAAATGGTGAAAGCAAAAAAACATGTTTTTAAAATTAGTAACCGAGTGCATTTATTGTGTACAAGGTCCATGGTTACCAAATGAAACCCCTCCACCTACTGATATGTCACTTTTATATATATATGCGCATATCCTGGCTTTTTACATCTACATGTGCAACCCCCCCCCCCCTTTCCCCACAAACAATGTTTAAGCTATCTTTGTAATCTCATGAAGACTTTTCTGTGATTGTATTTCTAAAATAGGAATCGGATTATTATCTTCTAATTTTGTTCCTTAAATATGGATCAATGTCATATATTTACAATAAAAGCTTCATTTTATAGTTTGTTTACATTCTTCAGTGCCTACAATTATCTCCCTTAATTGACAAGGTTTTAACTTTATTAGTGTCTATTTTGTTAATTGCTAAAAGGTAGAAATATGAATGTTGATTACATGTGTTTCCCCTTGGTAAAATTAAGCATTTGAGGAAAAATGCTGGATTTAAATACATCTTGTAGAAATGTTCATGCAATCATAATTTGTTTTGGAGGAAAAGTGCGTGCTAGATTATGACCCGACTCTATCAGTTGCAACTGGATCAGTTTTTCAGACAAAAATTAATGATATAAATAAAATACAAACCATATTTTACTGGCTTTGCATGCTTTTTGGGTAAACAGTATCATGGATTTGGTTGAAAGTACATTTGTGAGCAATATCATGTAGAACCTTATCTCGCAAATTTCCCATGCGCTGTTTTTTGCTGTTCTAAAGGGTTGAAGTACACACAGGTACTTTTTGGGGGGTTTTTGTTCAAAATTAAATTTATTTAGTTGCAATAGTGTTTAATAACTAAATTAATTTCGCTTCTGTTTTCCTTCGAGTAATTTAGCAATTTTTTCTTAACTTCTTATTTCTGTCTACAAGGAAATCTGACAATTTTAAGCCATTCAAGGGCATGTAAATTACTGTTTAAAACCATAAATTTTATGTTTTTGAGTAAAATTTAGACAGAAAAATGTATTTTTTAATTGTTTACTGTTATCTGACAGAATATAAGTGAAAGTTACAGCATTATAGCTGCAGTGGCTGAACTCATAACATCATTGACATACAAACTTTTAGACAACACAGTACAAAATCAACACTTCAAGTTGACAACGGCCTCTTAATTATTTTTGTATAGGGGAAACTATTGACATTTTTTGCTCTCACTTAGGCACCAAGTTTCGTTGAGTAATGAGAGACCCCTCAAAACGACCAGAATAATTTCACGCATATCACATTAAATTTTCGGGGTGCCATGTCAGATAAAATTTTTTGCAAATTTAGAAAATCCGAAGGGTACTCATGGAAACTCCCTTACACCCATAAAATAGTCCAGAAATAGGCTTTGAACAATCAGATAAAAAAATACCCAATACATTTAATAAATTATCTGAATAAATTTATTTATAAATTCTATATGAAACTGCTTTTTAAATACAGCTCCAATATTAAAATTCCATTGAATAATAAATCCACTGTCTATGCTACAGTTTGGCACAGTCAAATATCAAAATAAGAACTATTTTCCTCTCCCTCAGTCAAAGTTCATTTACAGAGCCTTTGTCAGGTATGTAATGAGTAAGAGTGTAGTGCACAAGAACCATAACTCTACCTACTTTCAATTAATTGTTGTCTTATTTACCTTTTATTTTACTTGTCTACATTAATTTATTTTTTATAGTTACATATATCTTTGTTTATTGTTCTTGTCCAGAAAACTACTGGATAGATTTTCTTTAAACATGTTGATGTGTATAAATGTTATTTCTTTTTGTTTCTGTGTATTATTTACTGTAAAAGTACTTATTTATTTCAAAACCCAATTTATCAACATATTTGAAAATCAAACCGTGATATGATAATATTATCCATCCACAGAGAATAGCAGAATGTACTGTACTGCTCTTTTGTTATCATAAGTGTACTTTGAGGAAGCATTAGTGATACCATTATCATTCATCTTTTCTAATAATTTATAACACATTTTTAGTGCCCGGTTAGAACCTCTGACTTTCGGCTAGAAAACTAAATGTCCTTGTCAATTATAGTCAAAATACAATGACCTGTCAGGTATTTTTTACCTATTGGACAACCAATTCTTAATACAGATGACAGCTTTTTAGCTCACCTGACCCAAAGGGTCGTCGTCGCCGGCGTCTGTAAACTTTTTACATTTTAATCTTCTTCTCTGAAACCACTTGGCCAATTGAAACCAAACTTGGCCATAATGTTCATTGGATGGACCTTTACAAAGTTTGTGTTTTTTATTTTGATGGGTAAACCAATATGGCCGCCACCTCAAGACTTAGTTTAACATAGGACCCTATGGGAAAAAAGTTAAAAAGGGCTTCTTCTCTGAAACCGTTTAACCAATCAAAACAAAACTTACTAGCAATATTGTTTAGATGGTCCTCTATAAAGTTTGTGTTTTAGATGGGAAGTGGAAATTCAAAATGGCCGCCACTGCAGGACTTAGTTTAACATAGAACCCTATGGGAAAAAGTTTTAAAAGGCTTCTTCTCTGAAACCGGTTAATCAATGGAAACAAAACTTACTAGCAATATTGTTTGGATGGTCCTCTATAAAGTTAATGTTTTTTATCCCAATCTGATATTCAAAATGGCCGCCACCACAGGACTTAGTTTAACATTGGACCCTATGGGAAAAAGGTTAAAAAGGGCTTCTTCTCTGATACCGGTTATCCAATCAATACAAAACTTACTAGCAATATTGTTTGGATGGTCCTTTATAAAGTTTATGATTTTTATGCCAACTGGAAATTCAAAATGGCCGCTACTGCAGGACTTAGTTTAACATAGGACCCTATGGGAAAAAGTTTTTAAAGGCTTCTTCTCTGAAACCAGTTAATCAATGGAAACAAAAACTTACTAGCAATATTGTTTGGATGGTCCTCTATAAAGTTTATGTTTTTTATGGCAATTGGAAATTCAAAATGGCCGCTACCGCAGGACTTAGTTTAACATAGGACCCTAAGGGAAAAAGTTTGAAAGGCTTCTTTTCTGAAACCGGCCAACCAATGGAAACAAAACTTACTAGCAATATTGTTTGGATGGTCCTCTATAAAGTTAATGTTTTTTATCCCAATCTGATATTCAAAATGGCCGCCACCGCAGGACTTAGTTTAACATTGGACCCTAAGGGAAAAAGGTTAAAAAGGGCTTCTTCTCTGAAACCGGTTAACCAATCAAAACAAAACTTATTAGCAATATTGTTTGGATGGTCCTTTATAAAGTTTATGATTTTTATGCCAACTGGAAATTCAAAATGGCTGCTCTGTGTTAGCGCTAATAGGTCGCCACAGTCGCCAATGAGAATTAAACTTTAATGTGGCGAAGTGTTATTCATTCTCGTTCGTCACGTTGGCGAAGTGAAAGCGAAAGTAAAATGTTGACTGTCGAAATCTAAAATAAATCTTTGAGATAAAGTTCGGAGCGGTAACGATATATATCAGGGAAATTTCAATGCGTAATTGTCTATTCCGTAAAAACATTACCCTTGTCCGAATTTGTTTTCGATTTTACTCAATACCGAACTGGTTCCCATTGCAGTAATTGATCTTAATTCCAGTTTAATTTTGTCAAGCATGGCGAAACGCCAGCTTTCAATGCTTTCGTACTCTATTATCATCTGGTTAAATGTTTTCATTTAAAAGTTGAACCTCAGCACTAAATCTAAATTCTTCAAATGAAGAACAGTTGTAAAAGACCTGGTTGTGACCTATGAATGGAATTAATCCCAAATTTTAGTGTTGCTCATCACATATTCCCCCTTTTCTATACAAGTCATTTAAATTTACAGCTTCCATATTTTGCACACACAAATTTTGCTGAAATGTTGTGGCTAACAAATTTCAAATGTGGCTAAGTAAAATTTGGATGTATTAGCCACATTGGCTAATGGAAATTTTGAGGTAGTGCTAACACAGCCGCTACCGCAGGACTTAGTTTAACATAGGACCCTATGGGAAAAAGTTTTAAAAGGCTTCTTCTCTGAAACGGGTTAATCAATGGTAACAATAACTTACGCGCAATATTGTTTGGATGGTCCTTTATAAAGTTTCTGTTTTTTATGGCAATTGGAAATTCAAAATGGCCACCTCCCCCGCAGGACTTAGTTTAACATAGGACCATATGGGCAAATAAAAAAAATCTTCTCTATACAACTGGTTAACCAATGAAACAAAGCTTTCTAGTAATATTGTTTGGATGGTCCTATTTAAAGTTCATTGAAAATTACAGGACTTACTTTAACATCAGGGAAATGCCATCTTCATTGCCTATAAAATCAGGTGAGCGATACAGGCTCTTAAGAGCCTCTGGTTAGAAAACTGCTTCAATCTGTGTTCTTTAAAGCTCTTCTTCAGTGATATCCTGGACATTTAAATTGCAGCTACTCATGTGTGACTCAGGTAACTTTTAAACTTCTAACTCATTATTCCCTATGGCAACATCTAAGTGAAGTTACCTGAGTCATGCATGGATAGCTGCAATTTAAATGTCCTGCTCTTTCTGAGGAAGAGCTTTAAAGAAAACAGATTGAAGCAGTTTTCTAAACAGCTGTTATCTACTTTTGAAATTGATTGAGCAATAGATAGAAAATACCTGACAGGTCATAGTATTTTTACTATAAGATTTCCCAACACCATAAGGCTAAACTTGTAATTGGGTAAATGCAGTCAGGGATAACTATTTCTTAGAATAGGAGGTTTGGCCTGCCATAAAGTCTTGTTTAAACTACCATTTCTTTTCAAATGCCTGTACCAAGTCATGACCATTGTTTTGGATGCTATATTTTTGGTTGTTGGTTCTCAAGTTTGCCTGTTCCTTGGACTTTGATTTGTGGATTGTGGATTGTCTTTTTTGACAGTTTCCTGGTGTTCTGTGTTTTGTTATTACCTTCAATAATTTTTTTTTTTTGAAACACACACAAAACAAAAAGAAAACTTTCATTTTTTTATTTCTAACAGACATTTATAGAAATATATACTCGCTGGTTTGAACTATCAGTAACTGTTTTAATTAGCCTGAAATATTTTCATTTGAAAACATGAGAAGTTTAATAGAAGACTTGCATCAAAGTTCTAGATTTTTAAGGTATAAATTTATAAATAAATTGTACAAATATACTATTTTTTATTGCCTTGAAAATATTTTCTATCAGAGGATGGAAAAAAATCATTGTCATTGAGACACGCACCCTTTGACATCATATATAACTCAATGGAAAATATACAGTTTGTGTGTTGATCTTTATTTTTTCAAATATTAATAAATAAAATTGTTGAGTTTACTCTAATGTTTGAATTTATTTATAAGTATTAACTACACAAAATATTTTCCCCATAGAGGGATAACAAAATTTCAGTTGTGCACTTTTAATATGGATTACACAATGTGCAAAATGGAAATTTTGTTATCCCCAGATGGAGAAAAAAATTTGTGTAGTCCTCAAATACAAGAATTTTAATAAAAGTTGATTTTTTCAACTTCACTTCTTTCCTTCATTTTTACTTGTGTCTTTTGTATTGCTTTGATCAGTGCGTCAGACTGTGAGTGCTTGTGGATCCATAGATCATGGGTTTATTTTATTGCTTTGATCAGTGCGTCAGACTGTGAGTGCTTGTGGATCCATAGATCATGGGGTCTTTTGTATTGCTTTGATCAGTGTGTCAGACTGTGAGTGCTTGTGGATCCATAGATCATGGGGTCTTTTGTATTGCTTTGATCAGTGTGTCAGACTGTGAGTGCTTGTGGATCCATAGATCATGGGGTCTTTTGTATTGCTTTGATCAGTGTGTCAGACTGTGAGTGCTTGTGGATCCATAGATCATGGGGTCTTTTGTATTGCTTTGATCAGTGTGTCAGACTGTGAGTGCTTGTGGATCCATAGATCATGGGGTCTTTTGTATTGCTTTGATCAGTGTGTCAGACTGTGAGTGCTTGTGGATCCATAGATCATGGGGTCTTTTGTATTGCTTTGATCAGTGTGTCAGACTGTGAGTGCTTGTGGATCCATAGATCATGGGGTCTTTTGTATTGCTTTGATCAGTGTGTCAGACTGTGAGTGCTTGTGGATCCATAGATCATGGGTTTATTTTATTGCTTTGATCAGTGCGTCAGACTGTGAGTGCTTGTGGATCCATAGATCATGGGGTCTTTTGTATTGCCTTGATCAGTGTGTCAGACTGTGAGTGCTTGTGGATCCATAGATCATGGGGTCTTTTGTATTGCTTTGATCAGTGTGTCAGACTGTGAGTGCTTGTGGATCCATAGATCATGGGTTTATTTTATTGCTTTGATCAGTGTGTCAGACTGTGAGTGCTTGTGGATCCATAGATCATGGGTTTATTTTATTGCTTTGATCAGTGTGTCAGACTGTGAGTGCTTGTGGATCCATAGATCATGGGGTCTTTTGTATTGCTTTGATCAGTGTGTCAGACTGTGAGTGCTTGTGGATCCATAGATCATGGGGTCTTTTGTATTGCTTTGATCAGTGTGTCAGACTGTGAGTGCTTGTGGATCCATAGATCATGGGTTTGTTTGTTTGTTGTCTTTTTAACATGTTAATATTTTTAATTCATTGCAGAATTAGCTGCACAACAGGAAAATTGACCACTATAAATAACTATAATCTTACCATTTCTGTGAATGGAATCCCTCATTCTGAAGTTCCATACTATACTTATGAGGTAAGGATACAGATTAAATCAATATTCAAAACATCTAAAAACAAAATGAAATAAATGTCTAAAATTATTTCAGAAGTCTAAACTTTTTAAAAAACTGAATGCTTTATCAAATTGATTTCTCATTTACTGTAACACATTATTGGTCACTCTCTTTTCATTTTCATTTTGCATGTGTCTCCATTATAATGTTTTCTTTGTTTAAAATATTTAAAGAATATGTAAAATTTCTTAACAGGCCATACAATATTACATGGTTTGGGTATGTTTATGCCTAATAAACCACAAAGCATTTTATGAATGGTGTAAACAAACCATGTTATAAAGCATAACCTGTTTAGAAATTGGAGATATTCATTATAATTTAATTTAAACTATAAATCTTGAAAGTGTTGATGTCAAGATATCAAGGATGTCAAGGCACTATTTGAATTTAACAACATAAGTAGATAAGAATAGGTGATGTGAGGAACGCAAGTTTCAGTATAATATGGGTTTTTTTCATTTGAATTGGCCAATCAGATATCAGCTTACAAAGCAAATTCAATTATTAAAGGTAATAGAAGCAATCACGAAATAGATTGGCATTCAGTCTTTACCAATTTGTACCCAGTGGACTTTACTTTAAGAAAGGTGGATACAGATCACATTACAATTAATGTGTGAGAATGGAAATATTCCAAGAAAAAACAAAATCTAGACGTAAAAGGACTCCCTTGTAAGCTTAATCTCATATTAACTTCTCCATAGGTTTTAAATTTAAATTGAATATTTACATGTATATGTACTTTCCTATGAATAGCACATACAATGAATACATCTGGGTTTTTTTGCTCTGAATTTTTTTAATAATTTGGATAGCAGGGGAGGCTGGCACATACTGTCTCCACCCTACATCATCTCAGGAAGACACACATCTTAATTAATTATTGATCTTTTTCAGGAACCAATACAAGAAACCAGCTTAAATTTTACTCCAGACAGAAGCATACTAAGTGGAGGAAGGACAATTACCATAACAGGAGATAAGAATTATTTTAATTATGCAGATGATTCAAGATTTAAAGTTTCCTTTTGTAATAATATGAATAGCTGTATTAATTGCAGGTATATATTTTTCAAAATATGTATAATTTTCCACATTTTAAAAGTCATTCATAGTCTGTTTATATAAAAATACTTAATTATGTTTAGCTTTCTTGATTGAGCTAAAAAATCTTGTTGGCAATATCTAGTATTTTAGTTTGAACCAATCAAGGTCTTTGTAATTTAATTTGAACCAATCAAGGCCTTTCTTATATACATCATCATTTCAACATATTCCATTTAGAAACACCTACGGCTTTATCTTTACTAGTTTAAATCAAACATTGCATGGGTGATTAAAACAGCATTATTGTAAGAAACCACTGGAAATAAAACTTAAATTATTTGTGTTGAACTGCTGGGCATATTTATTTTATAGTCAAAATACAATGACCTGTCAGGTATTTTCTACCTATTGGTCAACCATTTCTAAATACAGATAACAGCTGTTTAGAAAACTGCTGCAATCTTTTTTTTTAAAGCTCTTCATCAGTAATTGCTTCGGCATTTAAATTGCAGCTAATCAAGCATGACTTGGGTAGATTTAAGATTCATACTTAGAATATTGTCATAGGGTATAATGTAAGAGAACCAAGTTATTTCACCTGAGTCATGCATGAATAGCTTAAATGTAAATGTCCAGCTCAGTCTGATTAGGATCTTAAAAGAAAACAGATTGAAGCTAAACAGCTGTTATCTATTTTTGGAATTGATTAAGCAATAGGTAGAACATACCTGACAGGTCATTGTATTTTGACTATAAGATAAGGTTGGTAGGAAGGTGAAAGGAACAAGAAAGATTTTTGTCCACAGAACAGTACATCCTAGTTTTTATAATTTTATTTATCTTTTAGAAATGTGAAGTCTGCAGGTCTTAATAGTCATAAGATTAAATGTAGAATGGACAAATCTGACCAAGCTATGGAACTGACCAAGCTGAAAATTATTGTTGATAGATATACTACAATGGAACTACAGAAATCATTCAATGTTGTTACAAATCCAGCAATTAATGACATGTCACCAGACAGTGCCAAAGTGTTCAGAAGGTAATTACAATACACATACAATTTTTCCTGCCTGACTAAGTGGACTTCTATTAAGAGCGAAAAATTACATTTTTAGCTCATCTGACCAGAAGGGTCATGTGAGCTATTGCCATCACTTGGCGTCCGTCGTCGTCGTCGTTAACTTTTCTTCAAAAATCTTCTCCTCTAAAACCACTGAAGGGATTGCTTTGAAACTTTGCACACATCATCAGTAAAATGTCCTCTACCAAGTTTGCACAAATCATGGCCTCAGACCAACCACCATGGCCGCTATGGCTAAAAATAGAACAGGGGGGGGGGGGTCAAAATACAGTTTTTAGCTTATAGTTCAAAAAGTATAACAGATACAGGAAAACCGAAGAGACCTTCCTTCTTCAGCATCTAAAGCTCTACAAAACACTCCATTGGGTCAAAGTTGTATGATGACACCTTGTAGGAGTTATTGCCCTTTAATTGTCAAAATTGATGATTTTTGCCATTTTTGCCTCACAATCTTGAAAATTATTAGAACTAGAGAAAAAGTTAGCATTGCTAATTGTTCTGCTCTATGAGGGCTACAAAAATGACTTAAGGGTCAAGATTGTCTGATTAACCGTTTAAGAGTTATTCTTCTGGAACTGTTTTTTTTAATTGGTTTTAATTGATTTTTAAAAATCTTCTCCTCTGAAACCACTGAAAGTACTGCTTTGAATCTTTGTACACATCATCCATCAAATGTCCTCGACCAAGTTTGCACGAACCATCTCGGCAGATTAACCAACATGGCCACCATATCTAGAAGAGTGGGGGCGGGCCGGGGGGGGGGGGGGGGGGGGGGGAGTCGGTCAAAATACAGTTTTTGGCTTATAGTTCAAAAAGTATAACAGATACAGGAAAACTGAACAGAAATGCCCTCATCGCCATCGAAAGCTCTACTAAACATTCCATTGGGTCGAAGTTGTATGATGATTCCTTGTAGGAGTTAATGCCCTTTAATTGTCGAAATTGATGATTTTTGCCATTTTTGCCTCAAAATCTTGAAAATTATTAGAACTAGAGAAAAAGTTAGCATTGCTTAATTGTTCTGCTGTATGAGAGTTTAAAAGTTATTCCCCTGGAACTGTTTTTTTTTAATCAGTTTTAATTGATTTTGTAAAATCTTCTCCTCTGAAACAACTGAAAGTACTGCTTTGAAACTTTGTACACATCATCCGTCAAAGGTCCTCAACCAAGTTTGCACCAACCATGGCTGCAGATTAACCAACATGGCCGCGATGGCAAAAATAGGACGGAAAAGGGGGGGGGGGGTAAAATACAGTTTTTGGCTTATATTTAAAAAAGTGTAACAGATACAGGAAAACAGAAGAGACATGTCTTAATCTGCATCAAAAGCTCAACGAAACACTCCATTGGGTTGAAGTTGTATGATGACTCCTTATAGGAGTTATTGCCCTTTAATTTGTGATATTGATTATTTTTGCCATTTTGCCTCAAAATCTTGAAAATTATTAGAACTAGAGAAAAAGTTTGAACCGTTTAGGAATTATTCTCCGTGAACATTTTTTTAGTCAGACTACCTACATAGTTACGTTGGCTTAAAATAGAAAAAAAAGGGGGGGGGGGAAGTTTTCGACTGATAGTTAAAAAAGTATAACAGGTACAGCAAATTTGAAGTGAACCTCCCTTCTCCCTCTAAGCATCAAAAGCTCCCTGTGTGTTGCTCATACATAAATCTTTTTTTTTTCCACAGTTGGGGTCTCAAAGCCGTTAAAGCATATCATATTGGAATTTGTAATAAACACCTTAGTTTTCAAATAATATTTCTTAACCTTCACGGAATGATTACATGCACACATATTGAAGTTGTGCAACTGCTTTTTGGATTTATCCAGGGTTTTATTTTTTAGTTTTTCCAGTTGAGAACAGTCTATTTTCAACAAATTTTACCCAGGGCAAAATCTATTTTGTTCAATCAAGACTTCCTACAGTTTCAATCATATACTGAATTTTCACAAAACGATTTCATACACACATATTGAAGTTGCACACATGCTTTCATGAAATTTTAAAAGAATTTTTCTGTATTTATTATCATACTGGGGAACTTGGACATTATAGTGATCTATTATGGTGCTTTGGATAGTTTAATATTTGTAAATAAACATGGTGTATTGGTAGATAAACAACAAACATATTTCTTTACTACGGAATTAAATAATTACCAAAGGTCTTTTTATTAATCTTTTTATTTTTTATTGTACTATACACACTTAATTGAACATAGTGTTAATAGTGTATAAAAAATAAACATGAGATATTTTTTCTTATATGATGACATAGTACTCAAGAATTTTAGCCACTTTATGGTGAAATACATTATTTATTCAAATCTGAGAGATCTGCATTAAATTTTATATACCGTAAGTAACATTTGAAAAATAGGGTGGTACATTATACACTTCAGAGCATTAAATATTAGTGAAGGAGACAATTGTCTGTATTTCATAGTTTTTAGCGAGTCAGAAAAACGTGGAAAAAAGACAAAGAGAAAAAAAATGTATTATCTTTTAACTATATGAAGTTGACCTGGTAAATTAGCCATTAAGGGACTATAAGTTGAAAAAAAAAACCCTCTAGACCCTAAAATTCCAATGGTAACTCAATGTCACACGAGAACAATATAAAAAACATTGCACATGAAGTGCAGACAACAAATCTATTTAAGTTTCAGAAGGATTAACAATGAAAATTGATGAAATATGTAGCCATGCAAGCATAAAAGATGTAAGACAAATGTCTGCAAATGACATGGAGTACAGGAAAAGTGTACTTAATTTTTAGAAGTTCTTATTATTTAAAAATTGTACCACATACGTCAACTTTGACTTGTTTGGGTTTTGGTTTTATATATAAACACGGAAGAAGTAGAGGGCATAACAAGCAGAACTAAATATAATCCAGATATGGAAAGCACCTTAATTTATCGACAACATTGATGCGACCATACCTTTTACGTACGTACGAATTTCCGTCAAGCTTTTCTCAGAAACCGTACATAAGAACAATTTGAAATTTGGCAGGGTGGTTCAGTATCACAAGTTGTACTTCCAAAGCGAATTTCTGACCTGTCGGACAACTACTTCCTGTTTGGGACTTAATTTGTACGTACCTACATCCATCTATCCGTACGAATTTCCGTCAAGCTTTTCTCAGAAACCTTACATGAGAACAATTTGAAATTTGGCAGGTTGGTTCAGTATCACAAGTTGTACATCCTAAGCGACTTTCAGACCTGTCATACAACTACTTCCTGTTTGGGACTTCATTTAACTGGGCATCTGTGTCCCATGGACACATTCTGTGATTTAAAAAAAAAATTTAATATGCACATAAGAAACACTTGAACTACATTGTATGATTGATAACAAATTGAATGTTCTATAAATCAAATAATTGTTATCTTTTTCCAGTGGAGGATCTAAAATAACAATTAATGGGAAGGGTTTCAATGATATTGACGTAGTCAGGATGGAAAAGGTGGTAGGTATATAATATATAAGCAAACATGTCTTACAATTAGTGTAAAGATATAAATATGTGCAGTGTTTTATTTTTGCTATTTGCAAGGTTAGATAGAAACAATGAGAACTGATACCCATTAATAATTCTCCACAGATCATAAATTAGTAACACTAAATTGGATCACTTGGTCTGTCAACAATGAGGTTGCAGTTTTAAGTCTCACTGTAGGTATGATGTAAGGTTGAAGGTTGGGGTTTTCTCAGGGTACACTTGCTTCCACCTCAATACACATCAGTGGCACCAAAAAATAAAAAAAATATTTAAAATCCAAATGATTAAGATTTTGTAAAGCTTTTATTGCCAAAAACTCCTAAATTTTTTACCAAATCTGGCTAAGACCTTAGAAAAGCCTTACAATTTATATAATATCCTCTTATTATCTTGTCTGGACAGTCATCTTGTTTCTTTTCATTGTTTTGATCTTGACATTATTGATTTAGTAACAGTTGTTTTTTTTCATATGGAAGTTTTTGTAGGTCTGTCTAAGCTGAACAAACTTGTCAATATTTTACTTATCAAGACTTACCACAAACTATATGAAGTCATGAGGACTTTCTGTCAAGTTTGTGAAGGAGTCGCCAGAGTTTTCTAATTGATAATTTCCTAAACACAGTGTTTATTCCTTATAATGCTCATAAATACTTGTTGCTATTGTTAGCATGTCGAAAGCAGTTCGCTCAGAGGAAATATCAATTTATAAATTATTTGAGATGACATAATTTAAATGTATTTGTCCAATCAAAACATTTGTTATAAAAACATGACAGAATTATTAGAATTATTACATGCTAAACAATTTTAGAGAATGACCTTCTGGTTGGTTGTGACTTATGCTGCCGAAATAAAGTTTGAGTGTAAAATGTGTCACATTCATAATTAAAAATAAGAAATGAGATAAGAACAAAAATATTTATTTCTTAAGTAGAAAGGAAAGCTTCATTGTGTCAGAAAAGATAAATCTGGCAATTATCTAGTTTTAAGATGTTATGCTTTGCAATGTTAATTTGTGTATACAAATGAGAGCTATTTCTTCTTTTCTTTTGTAACCCCTATAAGTTTCTAAGCTGTGTCCACGTGGCTGTGTCCACGTGGCTGTGTCATGTTTAAGAAATAGCATATAACAGTTGTTTTATAATTCTTACTGGTTTATTTAAATTACAATTCATGGTTAGTATTATTTATTTACCAGTCATATATTAAGAGTTGACTGATATACATTTTACTTATATTTGGCAGTGATTTTAAGTAGTTATACATGAATAAATATTTTTTTAGGATAAATCATGTGATATTAAATCTGACACCAGTGTGGTATGTGAAGCACCTCCATATGAAAAATCTGATTATGAAAGACGGAGAAGGTCAACTGGACAAAATGTGCTAATCACATATGATAACTATGCTTCTCTCTCTACCATATACTATGTTGAAGATCCTGTTATTTATGAATTTCGTAACACAATTGATTATAAAGCTGGATCATCAATAGTCATAATGGTAATTACTTTACTTCAGGATATTTTTTTTTCACATTAAAAATTAGATGATAACAATGCTGCCATCTTGACTTGCCTTTCTGTAACCATTTTACCAAGTTCATAATTATGCGAAAATCTTGGAAGGCAAAGATACATATTTTAAAATGTTTAGTATAACTGTGATAATTAATGTAATTTGCAGAATCTGTTTACCAAAACTTCACATTTGTCTTTATACCATTTGCATTTCTGTTCTAGTTTAATTATTACCATTTTTAAACATACACACACAAAACAATAATAATAATAAGTGCCCACTGAAGTTCTTGCTGAATTTCTGGTATTGGTTGACCACTAGTCAGGGTCCAAATCATCCTACAAATGTTCTGATGGGTTTATATTTGGTGATGTGGATGGTCAGCTGACAGAGTCAGGACAGTATATTGTGATACACCATCCTGTATATTGTCAATGACCATATGCACAGAAACTTTGTTCAGTCTTGGTTTGTTTTAACACACAGTCAATAGACAATGTAACAACTCAATTCAGTTAAATGTTTAGGTGTCCTTTATATCCATTAAAACCAATTAAAGATGGGCCACAGTTTTCAACGACACTTTTATTCTCACACACTTTCTCATGCAGCTTTACACATGCTGATGCCAGGAGTTCTTATGTGTTTATAATAAATTGTAAGGATTTTAAAATTTAATTATAGAGCATTTAAATTTCAACATGTTATGGTTAAGGTCATGAACATATTTTGTTTGTTTAAAATACTTCTTTTGGGATTATGGTTTACAGAAATTCTGCTTTAAGTACTTTTTATTTCAGAATCTGTGTATGTATTTCTGTATAGCTGTGATTGTAATATAAATAAATTTGATATTTATAGGGCAACAATTTATTAGAAGGAGCCACAAAAGATGACTATATTGTACGTATTGGTTTAAGTGGTTTCTGTGATGTGGAAAATATTACCAAAGAGAACATCACCTGTCAACCACCTGATGCAGTGCCTCGTACTAACCATAGCGATGAAAATATTGTCTATGTTTTGGTAATTCAGATCATAGATATTAATGTTCTAATATGACACCCTTCAGATGCTTTGGAAACAAAACCATATTTTAATATGCTATAACATAAAATAGGGCATGAATTTTATGCCAAATTTATTTCGATCTTATTTTAATTTAAACAAAACACTTAAACTTGCAATATTTGTTGTCAGTTTTGTTATGCACAACTAACAAATTCATAATGTCAACAACATATATTACGTGTTAAATTTTTACCTTCCTCTTTGCTTCAGTGGCCATTTTTCTTACGTCCAAGATGTCATGTTACCTCATATATAAATAAAATGTCAAAGATACCTAGCTTATGAAATTGATTATTCCAGGTGCTCATTTCCTACAATCAAACATATCTTAACCTTGCGAATATAACAAATTTAAATTTAAATCATTTCAAAATTTCAGGACAGTAAATTTAGATAATGACTATATCTATAAAAAAATCAATGTTTTCTTGTCAGCACCAAAGTGTGACTACCCAGGGCTTGTGATAAGGTCTTTTTACTAACAGTCCACCAACAGAGGCTCTTTTTTATGCTACTGTTAATTATATTTATTGGTTTTAATGTTCTGTTTTTTATAATTGTTTCTTCTATTTGTTTCATGAATTTTAGAGAGTATCTTCAATCTGTTTTCTTTAAAACTCTTCATCTGTAAATAGCTTCGACATTTACATTGCAGATACTCATGCATGACTTAGTTGAATAAAAAATTTTAAACTTGGTTCTCTTACAGAATGACAGTATTCTGAGTTACTATGAGTATTTGAGTGCATGAGAAGTTGTAGTTTTAAATATAACTGATGAATAAAACTGAGTTACTATGAGTATTTGAGTGCATGAGAAGTTGTAGTTTTAAATATAACTGATGAATAAAACTGAGTTACTATGAGTATTTGAGTGCATGAGAAATTGTAGTTCTAAATATAACTGATGAATAAAACTGAGTTACTATGAGTATTTGAGTGCATGAGAAGTTGTAGTTTTAAATATAACTGATGAATAAAACTGAGTTACTATGAGTATTTGAGTGCATGAGAAGTTGTAGTTTTAAATATAACTGATGAATAAAACTGAGTTACTATGAGTATTTGAGTGCATGAGAAGTTGTAGTTTTAAATATAACTGATGAATAAAACTGAGTTACTATGAGTATTTGAGTGCATGAGAAATTGTAGTTCTAAATATAACTGATGAATAAAACTGAGTTACTATGAGTATTTGAGTGCATGAGAAGTTGTAGTTTTAAATATAACTGATGAATAAAACTGAGTTACTATGAGTATTTGAGTGCATGAGAAGTTGTAGTTTTAAATATAACTGATGAATAAAACTGAGTTACTATGAGTATTTGAGTGCATGAGAAATTGTAGTTTTAAATATAACTGATGAATAGCTTTATTAAAGCAAACAGATTGAAGCAGACCAATAGGTAGAAAATTTAGCTGACATGTCATTGTAATTTGATTGTTTGTTTGTTTGATGGTGTTTAACGCCACTTTCAGCAATTTTTCAGCTATATCATGGCGTCCAGTTTTTATTGGGGGAGGAAGCCGGAGTACCAGGAGAAAACCCCCGACCTGCGGTAGGAAAACTGGCAATCCTTGTCAATTAAGATTGGAGTCGAGTACACCCTGCCTGCAATGAGAATCGAACCCGCAATCTCAGTGTTGACAGAACACGTGATCAATAGTAGACGAACTACCTTGACCACTCTGCCACCGAGGCCCCCATTGTAATTTGAATGTATTATATATGTACATATTACTGGTATTACAAATATAGTTGGAAAAAGAAATAAGAGCCTTCTTATTCATCTTTACAAAATATTATATTATGATTTGCAGACATATAAAAGGCTTCGATGTTTACCAGTCTTATTTTAATTTTTAAAATGTTCCATGGTTAGCTTATTTCTACAAAAAGGGCAATGTTGGCAACTGAACCATCTTGTCTAATAATACATGTACTGGTTAATTAAGTGGGATATAGGAAGCAGGAATTTTGTTGGTGTTGATCAGAAGCTTTTAGTGGTTGTTAGGGTTGCATTAACGTGGCAGATACGAAAACATATTCAGTGATTGGGAAGGATTTTTTTATAATGGGACAATGGCCCCATCTTAGAACAATCCAAAGGGCCATTTTTTATATTATGGGGCCATTGACAGACTTTAAAGGGCCATTTTTTTAACATCAAACCAAAAATCTGAAAAATTTTAGGCTTAAAACAATCTTAAAACAACCACCCCTCCCCCCAGCCACGTAAATTTCGTCTGTCGTGATGTCCGTTTCAGCCATCGTCAGTGAATGACAGTGTAAATCGTGTGTCAACAAGTTGTTCTAACTGTCCGAACTGCATTTTACCTGAAACAATAACAAATTGAAACAATTTCCGACGTCACTTTTTTGTGTATTCCATCGTCTGCTACGTGCCTCGTGTAATTATTTTACAGTGTGAAATTTCTCTGAAATAAATTTAAAAAGTCTTTTATTAATTGTCGGCTTGCTCCGTTGATAAAAATCCGTGCCGTGTCGTCCTGAAATAAACAATCACTGATCGTGCATCATGTCATATATATTCACTTCGATCACATTAAAGTTCGAGTGAATTTCTTAGTAAATTTCTATTTTTAAAATCAGTTCCGAGAATTTTATTTCTTTAATCCATTTGATTGGACGAGTATTTAAAGTCCTCTATTTTTAAAACGAGTTCCGAGAATTTTAGGCAATTACGATATTTGATTGGACGAGTATTTAAAGTAATCTATTTTTAGTATCGGGGAATTCAAATTTCTACGCTAAGTGTAGGTAGTCGCTGAAATTACTATCGCGCACTCGGGCCCTTCCCTGTTGTTCACCAATGGGCCATTTTAGTCACTGAAGCGCCAATTGCGCATGGCGCGTGGCCTTCCCAATCCCTGCATATTCTTTACATAATCACTCGTTTTAAGAGTATATTAAATGGTTAAAACTGAAAAAAAAATTTCTACAAATAGCAACCTTAGAAAATTAAGTGTCATTACTACTATAGCAGGTATTTAACTAATGGTTTTCGACTACTGATTTTAGGTGAGAGTTGGTCGTATTCATCATCTTGTTGGATTCTTAAAGTACAGTTCAGAGATACCACTTATAACAATTTTGATAGGTGTTTTGTCTGCTGTTGTTGCTGTGGCAATTTTAACAATATCGTCAGTCATATTTATTATGAGACGGAAAAAGAAAATCGCTGAAAAGAATTTCCAAATTGAACTTTTGACTAGGGAGGAAAGAATCAGAGAGGCTAGCAGGGAAGGTAAATGAAGAGTATTATGGATAAAAACAAATTAAAGTAAAATATCAAGAGAGTGCTTTACAATATTGTCATTATTGTATTGACATGTTTTTACAACTGCTGTCAAAAAAGTAAATCTGCAGATATAGAAAAATTGTAAGGGAATTTATCTTTGGATCAATAATCTTATAATTTAAGATTATTTCTTCCTAGGATTTCTACCAAAAGTTTCATTATTTCAGAGTTTGCTGATGCCCAGATGACTATTCGTGACATCAAATCAGACTTAGTAACCTCCAGAGTACCTTTCTTTGACTACCAGACTTATGTGTTTAACCAGCTGTTTCCAAATCAGGACATAAAAAAACACCCTCTTCTTCAAGAACCTATGGTATGTAACTGCTTTACTAGTTGTTCACTTATTTGCCTAAAATATAACTTCCTTTTTCAATATTTAAATATTTAATAATAATATAGACCATGAATTGTATCAATTAGGCATTTGATGTGAATAAAAAATACAGATACAGATTACAACAGTGTGTTATACAGAAAGGGAACAAACTCTGATTTAAACATTTCAAGCCAATCATTTTTAGCTCACCTGACCCAAAGAGTTAGGTGAGCTATTGTTATCACTTTGCGTCCGCCGAAACCACTTGGCCAATTGATACCAAACTTGGCCATAATGTTCATTGGATGGACCTTTACAAAGTTTGTGTTTTCTATTTGGATTGGAGGACCAATATGGCCACCACCCCATGACTAAGTTTAATATAGGACCCTATGGGGAAAAATTTTTAAAGGCTTCTTCTCTGAAACCAGTTAACCAATCAAAACAAAACTTACTAGCAATATTGTTTGGATGGTCCTTCATAAAGTTTGTGTTTTTTTTATGACAATGGGAAATTCAAACTGGCCGCCAACACAGGACTTAATTTAATATAGGACCATATGGGAAAAAGTTCAAAAGGCTTCTTCTATGAAACCGGTTAACCAATTGTAACAAAAACTTATTAGCAATATTGTTTGGATGGTCCTCTATAAAGTTTGTGTTTTTTTTAACAATTGAAAATTCAAAATGGCCACCAACACAGGACTTAGTTTAACATTGGACCCTATGGGAAAAAAGTTTTAAAATGGCTTCTTCTCTGAAACCGATTAACCAATGGAAACAAAACTTACTACCAATATTATTTTAGATGGTCCTTTATAAAGTTTGTAATTTTTTATGCCAATTGGAAATGCAAAATGGCCACCACCGCAAGACTTAGTTTAACATATGACCATATGGAAAATTTTTTTCAAAAAGCTTCTTCTCTAAAACTGGTTAACCAATGGAAACAAAACTTACTAGCAATATTGTTTGGATGTCCTCTGTACAGTTTATGTTTTTTATGCCAATAGGTAAATCAAAATGGCCACCACAGCATTACATAGATTACTTAGTTTAATATAGGACCCTATGGGCAAATTAAAAAAATATCTTCTGCTCTATAAAACCGGTTAACCAATTGAAACAAAACTTTCTAACAATATTGTTTGGATGGTCCTCTTAAAAGATTATAGAAAATTACAGGACTTAGTTTAACATCAGGGAAATGTAACCTTTATTGCCTATAAAATCAGGTGAGCGATACAGGCTCTTAAGAGCCTCTGGTCTCTTTTAGTAATTGCAAATTAGAAATCTATTGCATTAAAGATTCTCAAAGATTGTTATGAAAAATCCATCTCTTAATGATCAAACATTTTTGCTGTGTCATAGGTTGTCTTTTCTCTAACTGGATTTGACTTTTTCCTGGAGAAGACTGTTGACAGGGGTCAGGCACTGCTTTTTTGTCCTCTGATCCCCTGAGTGCACCCAAGGTTTTTATTGGTCCAGGTTATACATGTACACTTTCTGTTTTGGGTTTGTTTTAATAGTTTTGTGTTGTACATATTGTACAATCTTGATGTGTAATAGTCCCTTGACTTGTTGTTCTGTGGGTTTCTTCTCTGTTTTATAAATAATTACCATTTTCAGAAAGTCAGCAATGCAGCAATTAATTTGAATGCAAAATTAGCCAGAGTTTTTGAGTAGCCAATACATTTTGATTCAGTGTCAGTCTTCAACCTGGGTAATATTTGGAAACAAGATGCCATATATAAAGATATAGATGAGATCTTGAAAAAAGGTTCCTTGAAGGACCATCAGCTTGGAACATTTAGGCTATCCGTTGTTTTTTTTTCAGATTATAGATGACAACAGACAGAAAGTACAGGAAGCTATGGTCATGTTTGATAAGTTGATGACCAATAAATTATTTCTGAAGTCAGTAGTCCAGACATTAGAAAACCAAAAAGGACTCAGCATGCAGGACAAGTAAGAAATATATCTAAGGATCATAATTGATATTTGTTAAGTAATAAAGTTGTTTGGAGAAAACTAATTGATATTGCTGTTGGTTATAAGAAGTAAATGAGCATCCACGGCCTTCTGAAAAAGATTGATTGATTGATAGATCAGTCATCTTTAATATAGCTGAAATATTGTTTGTTACTCAATCAATCAATCAATCAATCAATCAATCAATCAATCAATCAATCAATCAATCAATCAATCAATCAATCAGTGAGCAATATTTCAGCTATTCAGAACCAGACCCAGTTAAACAAATAATCCATGTGTAATAGTTGGGGACAATGAGCAAAATATTGAGAATGCCACTGAAAACATTTAATGTTAGGGAGAGATACAAAATTAAGCATTTTGTGATGGCTATAATAAGACTACCTTTTTCAACATCTACAAAAGGGGTCTTTAGTGTGCAGGGAGATAAGATTCTCCAAACACTAAACCAAGGGTCATGATCATGGTTTCGGTGTCTAACAACCTCAACCCCTTATGATCAGGCATCCCCTTTATGCCAGCCCTGTTAAGCCATTCCAGTATGGCCCATTACATTGTAGGTCATGGAGAAATAGTAACAAAATGAAACTAGAAGCAACATTTTTATGCACATCGTGATGATTAACATTATCCTGTTTAAGGTTCTAATACAAAATATGTGTGATTTTAGTTTTGACAGTCAGTTGTAACAATGTATTTTGTAGGAAGGGATAATAGAATGATAGACTTTATGCAGTAACATTTACAGATACCTACATTTTGTCCTATTGTTATATTTCTTTCATGTTTCAGAGCTCATTTTGCCTGTACCATGTCAGTAGCATTTCTTGGAAACATGAAACTGTTTTATGAGTAAGATATCTTTATTTAGTTACTATCTTACCAAGTAAATTAGTGAATGCATTTTAATGTTGAGTTAAATATAATGCTTTAGCTGTATGGTTGGGATACAAGATTTTTTTATGTGTTTTTTGTGGAATATCTGTGCTACAAATGACAATAAATTTGATACGTTTGTCATAACAACTTTCCCTCCTTACTGTGCTGTAACTACCCTGTATATGACTAATTGCTGAATTTTAACCTGGAGCCATGCATGGAGCAGGAGTTGCTTACCCTTGCTTACCCAAAGCATATGGACTCTGCTTTTAATAAGGTTCATGTCATTCAGGTTTGTGTTTCTGTGATGTGTGTCTGTCTGTTTTGTTTTACCATCTTTTGTTTAACCAAGTTTTTTTAGAAAAAGAATATACAGAACCATGTGTGTAACAAAAAGAGGCATTTCTATAACAGCATGTTGGACAAACAGATTAGTGTATTGCACTTGACAATCTTGTTATAATTACAGATTGGTTAGCTCCCTGTTGATTGATATGATCCAATCTTCTCAGAAAAAACAGCATAAAGTACTGTTCAGAAGGTATGTCAAATGTTTTATTACAAAATATGTCTGAGAGCATAGGGCAATACTTCATACATTTTTAAAGGTTTAAAGTCTTATAATATTGTGAGAAAATTTATTGTTTATATATAATGTTCCTTGAAAGACCCACAAACTAAATATTTTTATCTCAGGATATGGTCTTATTCTTGTAAATTTTTAAATATAAAAAGCTTCAACAACAACAGTGAAGGACATTCATAATTTGAAGTTTAAGTATATACTTGTAATTAAGTGTGGGGTGAGAGGTTATATACCCAGAATTAGTGCTAAACGGGGAAAGGTCATTTACCCAGAATTAGTGCTAAATGGGGAAAGGTTATTTACCCAGAATTAGTGCTAAGAGTGAAAGCTACACATGTATATAAATATGGTTGGAATTCATGTCTAGAAAGTGTTGTGCTAGTAGGCTAACAAAAACATTTTTCTTCATCTTAAACTGTATTAAGTCCTGGATGACAAATTGTGGTTTTAAAACTCCAATGACACCTTGTGTATACATTTGCATTTCAATCTGTCATAAAATCTATTTGACTAGTACAATAACAAACTTATGGATCTCATTGTTGAGAACTTAATGATCAACAGTTAGATAAATACCTGGTGGCCTTGGTGGCAGAGTGGTTAATGTAGTTTGTCTACTATTGATCATGTAGTCTGACAAACCTAAGATTGTGGGTTCAAGCCTCACTGCGGGCAGGGTGCACTCGACTCCGATCTTAATTGACAAGGATTCGGGAATTTTCTATTGGTAATCCTGCTTCCTTCCCCAATAAAACAGGTTGCCATGATATAGGGGAAAATGGTGTTAAACAAATGAACAAACGATAACATTCAAACAAACAAACAAACGATAAATACCTGATCAGTCATATGTTTTTGGAATTACTGTGATGTTATTATCTGTAGTATAGGAATTGAAATTTATCACTAAATGTAAGATAGAAACCCTGGCTGAAAGAGTGCAATAGCAGCATGAGGTAGTAGTGCTAGTAATATTATCTTCAGTAGCTAGAGAATCAGCCAGCTTCAATAAATAATTAGACTTTGTTATACATGATTTCATTTCTTAAAACATTGAATAATAGATGTACTTTTTTGCATATGAAAATAACAAAACTATTTCATTTTTTTATTTTATTTATATTGTGCATATAGGTAAACTTAGAAAATACTACAGAAACAAACCAAAACAAAAACTCACAGCAAAGCAAATAATACAAATATACAAAGAGTAATGCACAATGGATCTGACAACCAAAAACCTCAAACTAAATTCAGTAAGGTCTCACACTTAGGCATCAGAGAAATATCATATATATTCCTATGGATAAAGCAGTTTTACAACTGGACCAATAATATATGTTGAAATCTTTTTCAGATTTGATTCTATTACCCAAAGATTAATGGTTAACTGGTTAGAATTGTCCTTGTATGAACATCTGAAGGTGAGTTTGTACTATTGTTTGTTCTCAGTGTTAGTTCTTAAAACAAATAAAAAAATATGGTTTCATATCAGATGCTAAAACAGTGATGGTGATAACACCATTAAACAAAGTTCCTTTTGGTCTCACCAGGCTATTATATTTACCAGATTCTATAAACTCAGGAGAAAATAATACACTTACAACAATTTTATTGTGATTCAGTTATCTTGTGTTTATGTTAATCACATGCTGAACTTCAAACCCCTGAATATTGAATTTAATTGAACAAGCAAAATGTAAGAGCTATTGTAAGTCAAATCATGGAAGTATTGTAGACAGGAAGAACCACGGATCAGAGGTTTCATCTATGTTACTGCCTGTTAAAAGGAACCACTATTACTTGACTTTTTCTTGAAATCTGGCATTAACTGAACCATATAGGTTTAAATTAATTTTAAAATACATCAAAATTGCAAGTACTAGCTTTTGTAAAACAGACTGCAACCTATGAAAATAAACAGTTGCTTCTCTAAAGATAAGCTAATTTTTGGCCGGGTTGCACAAAGTGCAAACCCTGGTTATAGTATGGTGAAGTCGGGGGGGCAGAAGGGCGGGCTGGTGGGTGGTTGGTATGGCCTGTGGTGAAAAAAAGGGTACCTTTTTTGTATAACCAACTCCTCCTACAGTTTTTAACCCAGACCTCTGAAACTTCACAGAAAGATTGCACATGTATTGAAGTTGTGCACCTTCTATTATGGAATTGTTCCAGGATTTTATTCCTAATTTTTTAGACATGGAAACCTAGTCATTTTTCAGAACATTTGCAGAAGATGGTACCTATTTTGTGTAATCAACACCTACAGTTTTTAACCCAGACCTGACTGAAACTTCACAGAAAGATTACACATGTATTGAAGTTGTGCACTGCCTATTATGGAATTGTTCTAGGATTGTTTTCCTTATTTTCCAGACATTTGCAGAAGACTGTACTAATTTTGTGTAATCAACTCCTCCTACATTTTTTTACACAGACCTAAAACTTTCCTCAACAAATTGTAAACCATTCCCTATTAATAAAGGAACTTGGATTTGCAACCCAGTCATTTCAGACTTTTGCAATTTTTGTAAAGAAAATCCAGATGATTATTGCCATGCAGTTAGTGATCAAAGAGCCTTATAGCTATGACCCTAATAAGATAAATCCTATGCTGATTGCACCCATGGTTTTTATTGGGTTCGGGTTACTCTCTTTCTGTGTTTTATGTTTTTGGTTTTTGTGTTTTGTTTGTCTATATCTGGATTTGTAACTATGCCTTGGCTTTTGGCTCTTGTTGTTCAATCAGTTTTCTTTGCAATTTTTTTAGAAGAGGGATAATTGGTTGTTTTTTAGTCATAATTGGTCATTGTAGTTCCTGTCTAATTAGTACTTCCATGGTCAAATTAACCAAAATATTAACTGTCTAATTAGTACTTCCATGGTCAAATTAACCAAAATATTAACTGTATAATGGTTTCAAAAGAGCAAAATCTAGCTACCAAATTTAATTTTTTGTGACTGTCCAATTTAAGCATGCATTGGAAATTTTACACCTTTTAAAATTCATCTTAGATTGATCTTTTGTTTTGTCATTAACCAGTAATTTATCATGGTAATGACTGTTTGGATTTTTTCCAGAAACAAAGTGGAATGCAGTTATTTATGTTGTACAAGGCAACACAAACAGTAATAGAGAAAGGTCCAATAGATGCTGTTACAAACCACTGCAGAAACACATTGGCTGAAGAAAGATTGCTGAAGAACCGAGTTGAATGTGAAACACTGGTATTGTATTTTTGTAATTTTTAGCTTTGATAGAAAAATTAACATTTTTCAATTATCTTAAGTTAACACTTTCATTACTGAATTGTTTTTTTTCCGCGAGTTTCCGTGGCCGATGTTTGATTCCCGCGCGCATTTTCCGTGTCCTGAATTAATTAGCCATGTTCTCGACGTGACATGAGGCTCCGTGAAAAAACGTAAGTATCTTCGTAGTTTGGTAACATATCGTGATAAAAATTAACACACACGTTCTTTATATAAAGTTTTTTCCGTTCTTAACATCTGTGTACTATTTTGTGTTGTTTATTGTACCGAATAAAGCTATAAGAAGTGTGGACAGCAAGATCGTGAATATAAATAAGTGTGCTCGATTCAAGTTAACACTCACATTTTTTCTAAACACATTTTTTTACCGCTTAAACTTAAAAATGCATTTTCAAATAGTCCATTTCGATAAATAACCATTTTAACAGATACAATGTTGGCTAGTTTTATCGAGATCAGTGAAAATTGTAACGAGTTTAGTTTACGGCAGCCATGATGTTTACGCATTTGTTTACATTTGCCAAGTAAGAGTTGTCTTTCTTTATCCGTGTGCATTCAATAATATTGGCAATGTTAACTATCCCCGATTGCATAAGTTTGATCTTATATGGTCATGCTGTTTGAAATATTTATTATTGTTAAGTGTGTTAGAAACACCCATTGCATTTATAGAATGTATATTTTATAACTGACAATACAAAAAGCTAAGGAATATTTAGTCTAAAAATATGTCAGATAACACCTTACAAAAATTATTTTGAGATAAAAAATTAATTAATAATATAAACAAATGTCCAATTACTGCTGTCTACTAACTGTTAGTATTTTTTGCTTGACCAGAAAATGATTTAGCTTTGATGGTCATCAAATTCTTCTGATATTACTATTACAATTTTTATCCTTTTTTAAATTTTAGTTTAAGTATTTTTTTTTTTATTTTAAATATATATATACATATTTTTTTTATATTTTATTAATAGCATATAGGTCTCAAATTTTAATTATGTACATTATGTTATTTTTAGTTCAGCTGTATACAGTTATATTGGTATTTAGAGATTAGATGAGCAGAAAAACATTTAACCAAGGAAGACAGGATTTTCCTATGTGCACTTACCAACAAGTAGAAGAAATCCAGTGTTGTTCCTGCCTGAATGATATGTGCATTAGGATTCTAATTAAAGTCTTAAATTTCTATTATTAAAATTTCAAGTGTAAAAAGAATCATCAGCAGAAGGATTTCAGTATAATTTAACTAAAAAAAATCAACAAACAGTAACAAGAAATTGTGATTGAAAACTAATTGTCATAAAATGATGAGGAACTTTACAATAATATTTAATTGTAGCAATTTCACTGTATGGAACCTTGTAAAGCATTTAGGCAGACACAGGTGCTTGCCACGGACAGAACACCCATATCTTGTTGTCTGCCAAAGCCAAAGTTTTGCCTACCATATCTGGGTCGGACATAACACAGATGACACATGTACTTTTAATTAACAGGACAGGATGTGTCTCTGTATAAGTCACGATTCATTAGGAACTGCAGATGGTCTTCCTTTGCGATTATTTGTGCATTAATCGGCAACAAGTCCTTTGGCAACAGCCAATGAGAACTCTATGAAAGTGGTAGATGGATGGTCGCTAAAGAAGTCAAATCGGAAAGCATTTAACTTTGCCATCTCTAACACAGAAAAAAAAAATTCTCTGAATACTTCAGTCATATAATTGTAACAGAGTAATACTGGATGTATTGATCAGCATTGTAAACCCCAGGCATGTTGAATGTATAGTCTGCTACAACTTTAGGGCAGTCAAATGCAGCCTACTGAGCCAACTTTCAACATCAACTTCATGCTCAACCTGTGTTACATGTATAGATCATGTATAGTAGATAGTACATAGGCTGACTTCTTGTCCTTCCATGTAGTAGCAATAAGACACCACATACTAGTACAGCTGTTCCAAAGTTCTCCCACAGATCTAGTTAGTTCTGGGGTTGTGAAAAATTTGTCAGTACAAATGTGGAAGCCTCTAACAGCTAAATTGGAACCCTCAATACACCTTTGTACTATACTTGTTGCTAAATGTGTTTGAGGAGAAGCATTTTTGACTGGATTATGGATAGATTTCATTGTAATAAATGTTTCCACTTTCTTACTAGTTTAATCGAGGCATGTACTGTCTAAACTAATCGAACCCCTTAAAAGGAATCATGGATTCATCAAATGTAAGATTGCATCAATATTATATTCACATTGAAAGTGTTGTTCAAATGATCAACTAATGATGGCTTTACTTTATACAATGGATCAAAGTTGGGTTGACTGGGAAGTTGTTCCAGTGTGTGTTGAATTGGAGAAATGCAAATACCTTAAAATTTGTATGAATTGATCACATGCCATTGTTTTAAAGAGTATTGGTGTGTTTAGAAAGGAATCTGTTGACCAGTACATGTCAGTGGAAGCTTTCCTGTCAAAATCTATATTTGGAAGCAATGAATTATAAAAACACTCATTAGCGAAGACCTATAAAAACATTCATAAGCAAAGACCTATAAAACATTTAGTAGGCCTTGTCCATAGCATCTTTTTTTTGTCAAGGTGTTTTCATATATTTTGGAGGCTTGTATATCAGTTTCTTTAATAATATTTTCAATAAAAATGTCACTGAGAATGAGTTTAATAAAATCAACTGCTGGTTTTTTGTCATTTGTCATTTATCTTCTGGCACCTGTTATGCCAATACATATTGGTTCAAATAAATGGGGTAGTCCTCTATCTGCATAACTGAAACTCTTATGCCAACCACGATTTTTAGTAAAAGACAAGACATTTATATATTTTATTTTGTTGTATATCGATTCCTTTGATAATGGTTAAAACTCGAGAATACCGAAATATGATTTCCGCCATATTGTTTACATAGCGACGGGAATATCCAGTTCTATTAATAATTTTAATACATTTCAGTCGAAATAAGAGAATAATGAAACAGGGTTATTTTGGGATTTTTTTTTTTTAATTACGTATATTTATAATAGATTAAGTGAAAGCCAATATAACATCTGATAATATTCGAGGACAACGGGCACCGGGCACCTGACTAACAATTTTCTTCTCGAAACACTACCCATGGCATAAATGTCTCTGTAGCTCATCAAATTCGGTAGTTTATCCAATTCGGTATTAAATTGTTTGAAAATTTAATATTTAACACAGAAACGCTCGCGAAAATGCAATAATTCCAATACATTCCACGATGCCGATCGCCGCCATTTTCCTAATCGATAGTGTAGACGTCCGCTTGATATTTAATTATTATTATTCATGTTTTTTGCTTAAATTCGGCTCAAAATTCACTATAAACAATAAAATATATATACTTTTCGCTTCACTTCAAATTAAAAATGTATTGCACGTGTAAAATGTTGATAAAATGGTTGGAAGTTTACTACGCCAAAAATCAATACTTGGGTATCCTTAAGGATACATTCGGTCGGAACACCGTGGTGCCTAAAGGATACATCCGGTATACGTACGAGGGTGCCTAAAGGATACACGAGGTGTGAATGGGTTAATTACCAAGCAGTTTTGGCTTAAAATTAATTTATCTGGAATTTTGTTATCATGATATAATCAAATATTATTTAATTCTTCAGACATTAAGCATAGATCTAAATGGAAATAGTGACAATCACATTCCTGTGACAGTCCTAGATTGTGACACCATCACACAAGTTAAACACAAGTGTATTACAGCTATATATAAAAATAAACCAGCATCTGAAGTACCCACTGTAAATGAATTAGAACTGGGTGAGTACTTATTTTCTGTAATATAAGGTTTATTACTCCACCTGTATGTTGCTAATACAGTTTGAATGATCATTAAAATGCTTAAACTAAATTTATAAAGATTTATTAACCAACACAGGTTTGTGGGGGTACTTTGGTTCATCTATCTTTACAAGAAATGGAATGTATAGATGAATAAAAAATTCAATGAAATAAATATATAGGAAATAAGAAAGGAACCAACAAATAGTAATGAACAAACAAACTGTCCACAGCTTATGATTTTTTTATGATAATATTTTTGTAATTTGATATTTCCAGTGTTCAGATATTGGTCTTTATGTGATTCAATGTTTCCAGTGTTCACATATTGGTTTTCATTTGATTCAATGTTTCCAGTGTTAAAATATTGGTCTTTATGTGATTCAATGTTTCAAGTGTCCACATATTGGTTTTCATTTGATTCAATGTTTCCAGTGTTAACATATTGGTCTTTATGTGATTCAATGTTTCAAGTGTCCACATATTGGTCTTTATGTGATTCAATGTTTCCAGTGTTCACATATTGGTCTTTATGTGAGTCAATGTTTCCAGTGTTCACATATTGGTTTTTATTTGATTCAATGTTTCCAGTGTTCACATATTGGTCTTGATGTGATTCAATGTTTCCAGTGTTCACATATTGGTCTTGATGTGATTCAATGTTTCCAGTGTCCACATATTGGTTTTCATTTGATTCAATGTTTCCAGTGTTAACATATTGGTCTTTATGTGATTCAATGTTTCCAGTGTTCACATATTGGTCTTTATGTGATTCAATGTTTCCAGTGTTCACATATTGGTCTTTATGTGATTCAATGTTTCCAGTGTTCACATATTGGTTTTTATTTGATTCAATGTTTCCAGTGTTCATATATTGGTTTTTCTTTGATTCAATGTTTCCAGTGTTCACATATTGGTTTTTATTTCATTCAATGTTTCCAGTGTTCACATATTGGTCTTTATGTGATTCAATGTTTCCAGTGTTCACATATTGGTCTTTATGTGATTCAATGTTTCCAGTGTTCACATATTGGTCTTTATGTGATTCAATGTTTCCAGTAATCACATATTGGTTTTTATTTCATTCAATGTTTCCAGTGTTCACATATTGGTCTTTATTGATTTAATGTTTCCAGTGTTCATATATTGGTTTTCATTTGATTCAGTGTTTCCAGTGTCCACATATTGGTCTTTATGTGATTCAATGTTTCCAGTGTTCACATATTGGTTTTCATTTGATTCAATGTTTCCAGTGTCCACATATTGGTCTTTATGTGATTCAATGTTTCCAGTGTTCACATATTGGTTTTTATTTCATTCAATGTTTCCAGTGTCCACATATTGGTCTTTATGTGATTCAATGTTTCCAGTGTTCACATATTGGTTTTTATTTCATTCAATGTTTCCAGTGTTCACATATTGGTCTTTATGTGATTCAATGTTTCCAGTGTTCACATATTGGTCTTTATGTGATTCAATGTTTCCAGTGTTCATATATTGGTCTTTATGTGATTCAATGTTTCCATTGTTCACATATTGGTTTTTATTTCATTCAATGTTTCCAGTGTTCACATATTGGTCTTTATGTGATTCAATGTTTCCAGTGTTCACATATTGGTCTTTATGTGATTCAATGTTTCCAGTGTTCACATATTGGTTTTTATTTCATTCAATGTTTCCAGTGTTCACATATTGGTCTTTATGTGATTTAATGTTTCCAGTGTTCACATATTGGTCTTTATGTGATTCAATGTTTCCAGTGTTCACATTTTGGTCTCTATGTGATTCAATGTTTCCAGTGTTCATATATTGGTCTGTATGTGATTCAATGTTTCCAGTGTTCACATATTGGTCTCTGTGTGATTCAATGTTTCCAGTGTTCACATACTGGTCTTTATTTGATTCAATGTTTCCAGTTTCCACATATTGGTCTTTATGTGATTCAATATATCCAGTGTTCACATATTGGTCTCTGTGTGATTCAATGTTCCTGTGTCCACATATTGGTCTTTATGTGATTCAATCTTTCCAGTGTTCACATATTGGTCTTTATGTCATTCAATATTTTTAGTATCCACATATTGGTCTTTATTTGATTCAATGTTTCCTGTGTTCACATATTGGTCTTTATGTGAGTCAATGTTTCCAGTGTTCACATATTGGTCTTTATGTGAGTCAATGTTTCCAGTGTTCACATATTGGTCTTTATGTGATTCAATGTTTCCAGTGTTCACATAATGGTCTTTATGTCATTCAATATTTTTAGTATCCACATATTGGTCTCTATGTGATTCAATGTTTCCAGTGTTCACTAATTGGTCTCTGTGTGATTCAATGTTCCAGTGTTCACATATTGGTCTTTATGTGAGTCAATGTTTCCTGTGTTCACAAAATGGTCTTTATGTGATTCAATATTTCCAGTGTTCACATATTGGTCTCTGTGTGATTCAATGTTCCTGTGTTCACATAATGGTCTTTTTGTGAATCAATGTTTCCAGTGTTCACAGAATTCGAGACAAAATGCACCCTTTTTCAAAAATGCCCCCACTAAAATGCCCCTATTTCCCCCCCCCCCACCAAAATGCCCCATTTTCCAAAACACCCCAAATTAAAAAATGCTAATTAAAAAGGAAAACACTAAGTTAAATTGAATAATTGTATTGACGATAAGAATATAAACTTACAGACTTTCAAATTATTATGTGCAAGCATTACCGAATGTGTTAATAGTCAGTAAGAGAATAGAAATGTATAGCATAATACAAAATATATACATTTATGACAGTAAGAGAATATAGATGTAGCATAATATAAAATATATACATACATAGTAGGAAAACATTAACATATAGCAGAATACAAAATATATACATTCATGATAGTAAGAAAATATTTACATATAGCAGAATACAAATATATATATTAATAGTAGGAAAACATTCACTTATATCAGACAATAAAATATATACATTCATGATAAGGACTTTAAGGACCCAATTGAACATTCCGTTTTTATTTTGTTCGGCCTTTCGAGAGAAGTATTTGCTTAACATTCTTGGCATTTTTGGCATACAAACTTACCTTCTTTTCCTTGACAGATTGTACTGCAATGACTACAAAAGACTTCTACACATCATTCTTGGTAAATCTGATGAATTATCTGAAAATTGCCCTGATGATGATCCACCAATTATCATTTATAAACATTTCTTTTAAATTTGTGTGTGATGCAAGGCATACATTTTTTTTACTGAACAAATGCTTAATACTACTACACATAGAATAGATAGAATTGGACAGATAATAATCTTTTCTCTTTTAACGTTTGTTTTTTTATCCCCACTTTCTTGTAAAGTTATTTTTGTAATTTGAAAAACATGTATGTTTGTATTTGTATTTACATTATTTCATGTAATATTCTATATTTATCGGTAATTTGTTACAATTTCCTTTGATCTTTACTACCAATAAAATTAGTATCAACGCTCAGAAGAACAACGACTAGTGATACTAGAAATTATCAGCTGTTGGTCATTTGTCATGCACGAACACATTGCGGAAGAATCTGCTTTACTTTTTGACCAATCGCGCATCACTGACCAAAGCTCATTAATATTAAGGAAAACAAACATCACGAAAAAAACAATACATCTATGCTGCAATTAATCAGACCTGTCCAGACACTAAGAAGTGTTACAAAATATAAAACGCAACACACAATCAGTATCTAGAGAGTATCTTATTCATCTCCTGAAATAAGAATAACGAACAATATACAATACCCCCCCTTTTTATATGGCAGTATAGAATTTCGGCGATAAACGTGTCTTGAAAGTGTAGACAGGCTATAGCCCTTTATACTATAGGCAACTAATTATTTGGTGTTACACAGGTAGCAATTTTCATTACATATTTAGGGGGTAAGAAATCAATATGGATTGATTTATCAATATCGGTAGCCCCATAAACGGAATAATTGACATGCACACGGCCAAGCCGGTCAGTGAAAGAAATCGTAATCAGAATCATTTTCTTCTGTGAAGAAACATTAATATAGTTTTCAAACATGATAACCTACCTCTTTAAACTTTTTCTTAACGCTGAAAGTGGTTTCAGATTGACATTTCCTCTCCATTCAATTCCCTCCGTCTCCGTGCGTACAATCGCTTTAACAGTTTTTGAATGAATGAGGTAGAAGTGACGTCATGTCAGACCGCATTACGCATAACAATTGTACAAAAGAAGTAGTGCACAGATTCTAACCGTAAAAACGGCACTATTACAAAGCAAAATAACATCAAATGTGTCAAAAAAACGAAAACAAATAAAAAAAGATGTATTTAAATTGAGAAATTACCGATAAAAAAATTATTAGTATTTTTTTTCGCTTGACAAGGATTATCAGGTCCATATCAGATTCGCTCTACGAGCTCATCTGATATAGACCTGATAATCCTTGTCTCGCGAAAAAAAATACTAATAATTAATATATCTCTGTAAAAGAGGAATTAAAGTATGAATGAATGAATGAATAAAACTAATATAAACAATTATGTTTATATATTTGAATTTGAATTTGTCTTAGCGGATTTGGTGGGGGCATTATGGTTGGGGGCATTTTGACCTGCACCTGCGTTCACATATTGGTCGTTATAGGCCCAGCCAATATATTTGTTGGTATAATAGTATCAATATCTGCAGAATAAACCTAATTTTGCCAATTAAGAAGACTTATGCTAAAAAAATAAGTCAATTGAACAGTTTTTTTAACCAATTGTACTTGTGTTTTAAAAGGTAAATAAATAGACTTTTAACATTAGGCTGGTTTGTTCTGTGTGTCAAATACAATATTTAACTACCAATGTTCTTGTAGAATGGCATCAAGGAAGAAGTGGAAAACTCATTTTACAAGATAAGGATAAAATAAGTGACCGTAGCAATGGTATGGTACGTCTGAACACCCTTAAGCACTATATAGTAAAAAATGGTAGCGAAATGGCCCTGATGTACAAGACAGCATTAGAAGATGAAGCTGATGAACTCTATGGTAAGAAATAATAGTTTTAGCTAATCTTAGGTTATATATACAGGGGTGTAAGTAAGCTTTCTTTTAGTTTTGATTACATTGACCTAATAATGTCTTTGAAAAGTTGGGGAGAGTTGTAAGCACGAAGGTTTTGTTTTTATTAACTGGTAATTCTCTTCAATTTTTATTCTATCTTATGCTTGTAAATTGTGATTGGGCATTAGTCCATTAAACTAAATTTTTGGAAATTAATTTGATTTATATCAAGTTTCGAATTCTGACAACTTTTAACTACATCCAGGAAAAATTCTTCCAGCTTATCAATGTAATTTAACTATTCAATCATTTAATTTTGACCATCAGTGTATTAAATTTATCTTATGTGTGGAGCAAATACTGGCATTAATATTAAATGTTTTAATATTAAAGATTATTTACGTTTTTTTAAACGAGAGGTCGGTATCTCATCGAAGGGTGACAACCCTTAGATGAGATGACAAGAAAATGCATTCAAGTTTCATAAAACGTAAATATTCCGTTTATTGATGTTTGGTAACATTGTGACGTCACAGACTGTTAACTTAATGAAGTCTTGACAGCAAGCTGAAATGGGCCCATATCACGCCAGTAGAGTGTGATGGAATAATATCGCACACAGGGTGAGCGGTAAACAAATATTTGGTAACAGTTTTTCTCAGCTAATCTACTAATCACCTTCTCTTGAAATTTAGTATGCTTGGCCGCCCATGACATGGGATTTGATTTCAGGTCTGTCACTCACCTACTTCCTGTTTAACGAAATCCTGACATTTCTGTCTTTGAAGGATTTTTTAAAATTCAATTAATGTCTTGTTCCATAAAAATTTACAAAATTATATTTGATTTGGTTTGAAGTTTTAACACGGTTTATTATCATTATGAGTTTTACATGTTATAAACAGAAAACCAGATGACAGCAAATGGCCATAACACTAGTTCAGATCATACAAAGCTTTTGATTCCTGAAAGTCTTGAGGAACAGAACCAGGATAATCACCACTGGCATCTGGTTAGTAACACCAACATTTTCTACAAATTACATCAGTGAATAACACCATATACATGCTAAAGCAAAACTTGATAAGTACATACCTATGCTAACAGAACCAGAATCTTTGTAAGTGGCATTTTTTATAGTTTAATATTTTAAAAAGACATTGTGGGCAATAAAACAAAAACAAAAGCAAAACAAAACAGGGATACTTCAAAATGTCATTATTTTTAGGAATATTTCACTTTGCATTCACCATAATTCATTCGTTAAGTTTTATGCTGTTTATGCTGTATGACTGATCAAATTGGTAATTTTCCTTCGTTGTTTTTTTATGCAGTCAAACTTAACAGATGAAGAAAAGTCTCAAGACCATGAAATTGGTGAACTGTTTCTTAACAGACTCTTTCATACAAAGGTATTATTAAAGAACGTAATTAACCTACATTGCAGAATTATTCAACTCTCTCTTAATGTTAATTTGCTGTAATTTACTATAAAATGTATCATTTTAATATTTTTTACCATTTAATATTATTTCTTCAGATAATAAATTCTAAATAAAGCAGATTAAATAAGAAGTCTAATGTTTATAAAAGCACACAACATGCAGAGAATTATGAAAAAAAACTGGTTTTAAAAATTGTAGATGCAAGTAAATTTAAAAAGATTAAAATTTTTTGGTCAGGCAACATAAATAGTGGTACATAGTAGTAATTTAAGACTAGTCTACATTTGGTATTTGATGTTATTTTAGGACTAGTTGTTGGTTTATTATTTTGCAGCATGTATTAAACTATGTAAGATTAACATGGTTCTGATGTTAGGACTAGTTTTCCCTGAACTGTTAATATTTTTGTAAATTTCATATCGTTTATATTTTCGATAGCTTATCCTTAGGGATTATATAGATGCTGCCCTTGAGGGAATAATGGATCCCCAGTCACTCTCAGTCCCTGTACGATATTTCCTGTGCATGATTGACAAGCAAGGTAAAGCAGTAGGTGTGGATAGTGATGTTGTACAGGCCTGGAAAAGTGAATGGTAAGTAAGAGATTTAGACAAACATGTTGACTTCAACTTTCCATTCATCAATTGCAACATTGCAGCAGCCCTGGCATGTAGAGTGTACATTTCACATCTTATACATTATGTTAGATCAAGTGATTGGTATTCCTTCAGAAGTTCATCACCATGACTTATAATTGATCATTATGGAAAATATATCTATAGAATACGACCAGGCAGTTATAGGGATTTTTTTTATATTCCTGGCTTTTCCTTGACATGACAATAAGTAACTTGGGTTCTAATTAGTGGAAAGGACTGCTTACTGGTCCTGAGAATCCAAGTGTACCCATGTTTTTTATGGGGTTCAGGTTACTTTCTGTTTTTTGTGTGTTTTTTTGTTTGTTTTTTGTTTCGTGCTGTAAATGTGTCTAAATCTAGATTTGTCATCGTCTCTTAACTTTTAGCTCTTGTTGTTTGGTTGATTTCCTTGCAATTTTTTTAGAGCTAAAAATGTTCATTAGTATAGTGATCATTTTTTGGTTTATATGAATGGAGTTTCATAATTTTTTTTTATCTATCGTGATCTATCATGGCATTCAGTATTTATACGTGTGAAGGCCTGAATATCTAGGGATTACCAGTCGATAAAAATGGTTAATTCCGGCATGAGATCAATAGTAGATTGCAACTACCAAGACCACCAAGTGAGTTGATTTGAGTTAAATCTGACGTTATATCTACATGTATGTTTACAGGGAGATAATTTACATTTGTATTTTTTGCATACATTGATGACTTATTTTGCATACAAATTAGTGAATAGTTCAAGATACATACATGTAATAAAAATCCATTTAACTATTTGTTGACAGGTGTTGTTTGCCTGTTATTCACCAAGACTCCGTCTACACTAGAGACTACTTTTAGTTTTAGATTAATAAAATACGTTTAGTTTTAGATTAATAAAATACGTTCTGGTTAAATATAATAAAGAACAAAGCAGTATGCTTAATATTAATTAGAATGAATTCAAAACAAGAATTTAATTTTCAGTTATGCTACAAGAGTGTGGGCCTCATTAATATCCAGACCCCAAATTTTGTTTGATGTTGTTGTCCCGAGCCATGTTGAGCCATGCATGGACATTTTAAAACAAGTTTTCATAGACAGTTTTACACAGGAAGCACAAAATGTCAGCAAGGTAAGCATAAATCAGATTTATTATTGGAATAGAATCAAAACATATTAATGTTTAATATTATATACTATTCTTCATTAATAACATAATATTCATTATTATGTGCGGTATTATCCCATCTAGCTCTGAAATGGGCCCATCTCTCCTCGCTGTCATGACGTCATTAAGTAAACACCATGCCTCACAAAACAGCGATAAACAGATTATTCCATTTTTTTTAAACTCGATGCATTTTCTCGCTATCTCATCTCAGGGCTATCGTCCCTTGATGAGATACATACAAGAAAACGCATCTCGTTTCAAAAATGATGATATATTTACTTGGTATTTTAATTTTTTCGTCAGTCAATAACCAATGTTAGTTGCCCGTCTGAACTTCTGCTTACCATATGACCTCAAATATCAGAGATTTGACATTTTATGACATACTATAAGCTTCCAGGAACACATCGATTTAGGATTTTTATAAATCTAGATCCTAATAAATATTACAATCCATTTTATTACACATGTATGTATATGCTAGCCAATACATTGAAAAAAATTTACTCTGGTACATTAACATACAGTTAGCATAACTATTTTGAATAGTGAGGAGACAACTCTGGTTAATCAAGATGTCTGTTTTATATACAGGAATCTTCAACTCAGAAGTTATTGTTTTTCAAAGATGTGCTTGAGTACAGAAAACATGTAGATTCTTTCTTCTTGAGGGTTGAATGTGTCAGTGATCAGGAGTTTTGGAGAGCACTAGATGAAATATCCAGTGTAAGTATCAAAGGTTTATTTCCCATACTGCAGACTGTATGTCATTTCAGTATAACATGGTCATAACTGTTTATCACTGCTTCTGATGACAAATTAATGGTCACTAATGTTCTTTGCTATTTTGTCACAACTGCCTTTGATCATTTGTATGAATTAATAAATTTTATGATATACATATGAATCTAGCACATTAATACTTAAAAAAATAGGAATAAAACTGACTGAACAACAAGAACTTGTGGGTACATGTATATAAATAAACAATTTTATTCAAGATTTTAGCAGCCAATTTCCAGTATTTTACATGAGAGGAATTCAGATTTCCATTTTTTAATGAGATTCAGTTGCTTCAAATACAGTTAAATCATAATTTTTCAGTGTTTCTACTGCTAAATTTTAATTTTAAACCAGGTATATGAATGTATGATTAATTTTAGTGCTATATAGGTTAATTATTTAACATTAATTTATCCTATAAATTGTAGGCCCAGAACCCAGCCATCTTAAGCTTTATGCTTTTCAGTAGACCCGTACAGTTTGATCACCTTTGAAGCAATGATACACTTCCCTTTCACATATATGTAGTTTTAGGTTACAATAACACTTATTCTTCAAAGAACAAAAAGGCAAGTTATGCTACAACTGGGAACAGGTTTATAATACTGTGGTTTCATTTTTATTTGTGGGGTACCAATTTTCTTCGTTTTCGTGGGTCGGGACAAACCACGAAATTAAGAATTCAACAGATTATGACCTCAGGAGATCTATAATAATGGTAAGCTGACATTAGAAACTGCCATGGGTCAGTTGTTTACATGAATAATGATGACTGATGTTCATGATGCATCGTAATATTGCTATGTTTTCGATAGATATGACAATTTTGCATTATGAAAAACTTTAGCGTGTTAATGACCCTAAACAGAAATGCAATTGATAAAAAAACATTGTTGTTATTTTTTTAAATGCTTAATCCCGTCAGTAATGAGCGTACTTCCTGTTTTGCATTTTCGTTGTAAAGTGTTGGTGTACACACAATTATTTAAGTAACTTTCTAAATTGAAATAACAATCAATAAAGCAATCTATTTTTTATTTTAACACCTTTTATACTGATTTCCATCTTTAAAAACCACTAATTTTATCATCAAGTTTATTATCAAACAAACAAACTTAATCTTTGCCCCAGGGAATGTACGACAATTTACAATGAACTGTTTATTTTAGATTGGTTTTTTTATTTAAAATCAAATGACATGTTTATTAATTATGTTTACAGCTACAAAACAAAATATGTTTAATCTTTATTACTTCGTTCCTTTGAAAACAAAACAGTCATTACGCCGTTTTCAAGATAGTTAGATCAGGAACAGTTAGTATAGATTGTCCCTGGTTAGATGTACACAATCACGTGATATATTGTATTGCGTGATTTTATTTATAGGGCATTTTACTCAATGCACAGTCTTTTAAAATTGTGTTTACAAACTATGTAAAGCCCAACCCCTTTCATAAATTTATGTTTTGTGTGGGCTTTGCTACACGCCGCAACAACAAAAAAAAGGTTTCGATTTACATCGTTTCTCTTAAGCTGTCTCATTTTGTTTAAATGTCGCCACTTTCTAATAAAAGTACCATAAATTTCTATGAAATTCCGTTATCAGCATCAAATTGTCGCCTCCCGAGAGCGATCATATCTTGAAAATGATGTATTAGAAAATGTACAGACTAACACTGTATGTGAATACCGAAAATTTGTAAGAAATCCTCATTTTTCTTTTTTTTTTAATCCGCATACCGCGAATTTAAGAATTCAACGAAATGTCTTTTTTCCTCCAACCACGAAAATTGATACCCACGAACATAAATGAAACCACAGTATGCTAGATTTTCTAATCAACAACTGCTTATCTCGAACTATAATAATAATAATAATAAGCTTTATTTTACGTCGGCATGGTAAGACAACAAAGCAACACAAGCTCTAATGAGCTTATGACCGACTATTACTCAAACTTTCAGAGGGTGTGTTATTCAGCGGGTAATCAGAATTCTAATGGGTACAAATTGTGCCCCACTTCTTGCTGAATTGTTTCTGTATTCATTTTTTCTACATCTTATTTATTTATTTATTTATTTATTGACTTTATTTAAAGAGGGTTACACAGTTAGTAATACAACTAATCTTCCCTGAGGCCCTCATGAAAAAATTACAAATTAATAAACAAAAATATATAAATTGACAATAACATACAAACATGAGTGTGGTAATGAAGTAACAATATTACAACAAAAACTGCTGTCATCAGTCTTGTGACAGATATTTCTTAATACAATGTTTAAAAGTTTGTGTGTTTTTAGTGTTTCTATAACATGGTGGTAACTCATTCCATAAAACAGCACCAGAATATGCAAATGACTTTTTGTAAAGTTCAGTAGTTTGTTTTGGTACCATAAGATTTCCATCTAACACATTTCTTAAGCCATAATGAATATTAGACGAGAGATAATTAAACTTTTGTATAAGGTATTCAGGGGCATCTCCCTTCAATGTTTTATGTATAAGTAAATATTTATGATATTTTATTCTTAATTGTACTGTCATTATGCCCAGTTGCTTATTAAAGACAAGAAGATAGCAGAAGCTAGGTCCTTGAATTTCACTTACAAATATATTGATGATTTCTTTTGAATTAACACCCTGCAGTTTGCTGAGTGGTAATTAAAGAAACCCCATAAATAGCTTCATCTACATCATTTCTAGAGTTATACCTGGAGTATGATACTTATGGGCATGTCAGCACAACAAAATACAATTATGACAGTTTTCCCAATTTTTGAATGCAGTACATAGTGACTGTACTGGGATAGTGGTGTATGATACCGAACCTTTCATCAACACACCAACTCACACACTACAGTAATGTTACAGTAGTTCATGTTTGGTTGTTGGTTCTCGTGTTTGCCAGTTTCTTGGTCTTTTTTGACAGTTTGCTTGGTGTTTGACATTTTGTTATTTATCTTCATCCTTCATTAACATTAGGGGCCTCGGTGGCCGAGTGGTTCGTCTACTATTGATCACGTGGTCTGTCAACACTGAGATTGCGGGTTCGATTCTCACTGCAGGCAGGGTGTGCTCGACTCCAATCTTAATTGACGAGGATTGCCAGTTTTCCTACCGCAGGTCGGGGGTTTTCTCCGGGTACTCCGGCTTCCTCCCCCAATAAAAACTGGACGCCATGATATAGCTGAAAAATTGCTGAAAGTGGCGTTAAAAACACCATCAAACATCAATCAAACATCATTAACATTAAATTGTGCACATGACCTTACTCTCCATTTTGTTTGGATTAAAATAATCATGGGCTTTAACACCAATAATATTAATATTATATGCCAGATTTCTTTGAAAAAATGTTAGCTTAATTTAAATTTCCATTATATATCTAAACAAAAATTGAGCATCATAATGTTGCTATGGTATCAGGGGACATAACCCAAACTTTAGCCCAAGATTTGTATTGTGTTTTTTTCAATCTAGGACTGGTGATGTAAAGAGGTATTATGTTATATTATTTTAGGCCCAGTCCAGAGAAATTAAGTTTAATAGACAGGCAACCTTACATCAGTTGTACAATATTGTAGCCAAATACAAGGACGAGGTATGATGCAGATACTAACAAAGTTTTATTATGCAGTTAAATTTGGGTTTCAAATAAAAACATTTTAAAAATGTGATTTTTTACAGTAAAAAAAAATATGTTTCTCTCAAATTACAGTCAGTATCCTTCAGAAAGACATATCAAATGACTGTTATTGTTTTGATTTTTCCGTAATAATTTATTAATTCCAATATTTTTGCTACACTGGATTCATTGTATTTATTTGTTAAACGCACTTATTTATTTGATGTTTTTTACAGATCATAGAAGGTTTTGGGGAAAGTAATGAAACCAAAGATTTGGATTTTGGTAACAAACTAGAGAAAGTCAATGAAAAGATGGAGGAATAAATAATTTGTTGTTGTTAGCATATTATGTGGACCATTTTTGTATATATTAATTCCTCTCCATTACAGCTGTAATTCATACAATTTCTTAGCTTATTTTAATTGCATTTTCAGATATTTGTTTAAAATAAGTATGTTTTTGTACAGATTTTTAACTTTTAGCACTCCATAACTAGTGGAACAGAATTTGTATCTGCGTTAAAAGCTCCCCAAGTAGTCAATTTCTGGCACAATCCTTATTGTATTAATTTATTTTAAACTATACTGTATGAGCCTGCATATCATATATGATCATCAAAAACAACTTGCAATAGAATAAAATTCATATTTCTGGTTGATGATGACAACTTTTTATTGAATATTAATAGGCAGACTTTTGGTTTTCTTGTATGTCATAGTTTCACAGTTTTGACTGTTTATTTAATTGTATGGTTGAAAACGATTACAGTTTTTTGAAAGAGGTTTTTTTACTAGTCTACATTTTTAATAGATATTTGGCATGTATTTATCACTCACTTTTTTACCATTCATTTATTACTAGCCTTGTTTCAAATTTTAAAATCTAACTTGAGTCTATTATCAGAAAAGCTGACAGTCAAATAAAATAGTGATATATTTTGAAGTTTTCCTTAATAATAATTTTGATTCCGACACAAGTGACCACTAGAGATCCAACTCAATCCAACTTGAGACTCATCTTGCTGAATTTAATTTATTATAGAAAATAACATGGTAGAGCCACAAAGACTTTATTTTGGTAAAAATGTACACAATCTCTTTAATACCAAAATGCTTTTTAGCTCACCTGGACTGAAGGTCCATGTGAGCTTTTGCTATCACTTGGCGTCCGTCGTCTGTCGTCCTTCATAAACTTTTTCAAAAATCTTCTCCTCTGAAACCACTGGGCCCTTTTTTTTAAACTTTGCCACAATCATCCTTAGGGTTCCTAGTTTCAAGTTTGTACCCAGGGTGTTGATCAACAGACAAATATGGCCGCTGTTACTAAAAATAGAACATGGGGGTCAACACAGGTTTTGGATCATTATCTAAAAAATTATAATAGCTATAGAGAAAACCGTTACTTCAAATTGATCAGCACATTAAGGTCTACATTAGTTGCTATTAGTGTGAAGTTATGTATTGGCTTCTTGTAGGAGTTATTGCCCTTTATTGACAATTTTTGACAAAATTTTTGGTATTTACAATATAACCTGAAAACTACGAGTTAGAGTGAAGCTGTAAATGGCAAAAATGATCAGCAATAAAATCCCTACAATTCACTTGATTGGTCTGAAATTGTCAGATGACTCCTTATATGAGTTATTGCCCTTAAGTGGTAATTTTTATGAAATTTTTCGTTTTTGTCCTGTAACTTTAAAACTATAACATTTAGAGTAAAACTCTAAAAAGCAAAAATGATCAACAATACAAGCCCTACAATTCACTGTTTTAGTCTGAAATTGTCAGATGACTCCTTATAGGAGTTATTGCCCTTAAATGGCAATTTTTTATGAAATTTTCCGTTTTTGTCCTGTAACTTGAAAACAATAGCAGCTAGATGGAAACTGTAAATTTCACAAATGATCAGCAATAAAGGCCCTACAATTCACTTGATTGGTCTGAAATTTTCAGATGACTCCTTATAGGGGTTATTGCCCTTAAATGACAATTTTGTTATGAAATTTTCAATTTTTGTCCTGTAACTTGAAAACTTTAGCAGCTAGATTAAAACTGTAAATTGCACAAATGATCAGCAATAGAAGCCCTACAAATGATTGCTTAGTCCAAAATTGCAAGATGACTCTTTATAGGAGTTATTGTCCTTTCATTATGAATTTGGACAAATGAAAAGTTTTTGAATTATAAATTAGTCTACAACACACCTATTTCTAGAGTAAAACTGTAAATTTATAAAGGACAATGCTTAAAAACCATTAAATTTTCAGAAATTGTCTGATGGCACCTTATAGGAGTTATTTTATTTAACAAAAATTTTTTAAGAAATGTTTAGTTTTTGCACAGTACCTTAAAAGATATAACAACTAGACTGTAACTGTTAATTTAAAATTTTTTAATATAGTTGAAGTCATTTGGATTCTAGGTGAGCGATTACAGGCACCTGGGAGCCTCTAGTTTTAAATCACATTGATAAATTATTTTTTATTTATTTGAAAAGTATTTACAATACAGAAATTTTAGTTTTGATCTCAATCAGTTTTATTCACAATACTAAGTGTTTAAAGTGTTCTAGATTTTCATTTCTTTTAAATAAAGCAGACATTTGTCAGATTAGATTGCTTATAGTGAATGTTTTCAAATATATTTTTAAATGAAAAGAAATGCAAAGTGGTATCTAGAACTCTGAAAGCTTGTGCCATCAATTGTAATTCTTTTGTGTTTGTAAATTGAATAAAACCTTTGGTCTAGCTGGAACCTAATTTGGTAGAAATTATACATAAAAGATCTTTATAAGTTTCCTTACTACGTGATCATTAGTCAGAAACATATTACCTACATGCAACTTGTAGAATTTCTTTTAAATCGCAACTGAAGCTTAAAGACCAAATATTTTTAAAATTTTCACAATTGAAATGTTTTTAGTTCTTGCACAAACATATTGCATCTAGTTCTATTTTGACCTTTCTGAATGTGTGATAAGTTTGAAGCATCAAGGATGATATAAGTTGTAATTTTCTGTTGTTCTGATATCTTGCACTGATGTTTCATTGAGTCGTTAGCCTAATTGTGAAAAATAATAGAACTTACAGATCTGATGGTAATGTTGCTTACACATTTTATTTATTAGTCCAGATTAAAAAAAGAAAAAAAAACCCAAAAGATTTAATTTTAAAACAGGATCAATTCTTTTAAAACCACCAATGCTTACACGCATATTCTATTAACATATTAATCATAATTGTATGTCGGTAACTTGAGTTAAATGTTTGCTATACATTTTATGTAACCTTACAACGTTTTATTAAACATTATAACATTATTACTTATGTACTTTATTGTTTGTTTTGTACTACATTTATTTCACTTGTTAAGTACCCTATAGTATTTATACCAGTTCTTCCAGTTTGTGGTTAAAGCATCACACAAGTTTGAGTTGCTGTTATATGGTTATGTTAACAGGGTTTTTGTTATTTGCTGGTTATAAAAATGTTTGTGTCTGGTTAATATTTGAGACACAGATCTTGTTTGCAGTATTAATCTCAAAACTGTTTGCATCGGATAATTTCTTCTATATATATATGTATTGTGCTCGTGAAATTTACCACCACATGAACATTTGGATGTTACAGTAATAAATTTGGAAATATATGATAAATTTTTTGCCAACTAGAAAAAAATTTCTGGCATTTTTTTTTGGTCATTTTTAATGTGTTTTAAAAGGAATTTTAATTGTTTTAGAGATTTTAATTCTGTTAACCACATTCATTTTAAGTAGACAAACTTTCGGAAAAGTTGAGTGCTTTACTGAACAACTTAAGATGTATTTTATATTGTTAATAATTTTGTTAATGATAAAGTTTGCTTTCTTACATGTGAATAGCCTCAATACAGTTTAATATGTACTTCATTTGGTATGAAGTTTATTGTGGAATAAACTAAAATATAAAATTATTTTAAACCCATGATGTCATATGAAATCTTATTGGAGCACCAAAGCTATATTGCTTAAGCTAAATTGTAATGGTCTTTTGAGCAATACTATCATCATTAAAAATTTAAATGTATAAGCTTAATGAATTGTGCACAGCATATAATAATTTTGTCCAGTTTGAAGTCATTTTTAGCAGGGAAATTTCTTTTCCTGAAGGGGAGTAGAGGCTTCCATCTATAATTAATTCAACCTTTTTAAAATATTGAACAAACTTTCTGTATAAAAACATTTATTAGAACCCATCGCTCACTCCACCTTTTTGGGCTTACCTATACTACAAGTCATTGTGGTGAGGTTTTTTTTTTTAAATTGAAAACTACTTACTGCATATGGTCTAGCTTATGCTCCTGTTTTAGATCAAAAAAGGTATATTTTAAAATTACCAGTTATTTTCTCAATATATTTGGTAATTTTAAATTGTGGCGGTTTATCATTTTAATAGAGCATATACTTTTAATATGTTCTTCAGAATTACTTCACAGGATTTCATCAAACTTGTCAAAAATGTTTCCCACAAAGTCTGTATGATTGTTCTTGTTTACCTTGTCTGTGAGATCTTCAGTTAGGCATATTGCCTCTCTGATCCATTTTGATAAATTTTTTTGTTGCACCAGCTTCCAGCCCATAAAAATCTGGTTCAAATTTTATTGGAAGGTTTTTCTAATGTTTGTTAAGTGCACTTTTAAAACTATATACAGTGTCTACTTCTACGACGTCCGGAGAGAAGAGAGTTCAGGGTGTCGACTACTCTCTGTGTGAAACTTACTTTAGTGCTGGTTCATTAAGAATGTAGCTGCAATTAATTTTGTTTTTTAATAAGCTAAACTTCAAAAAAATTCTGCTTAAGAACCAATGATTAAATTGAATCCGTACTTGACAGAAATGTTTCTTGAAAGGTCTTTAACAAGTGTTGTTACTTTGAAGTGGAAAGGAAATGAAAAATTGCCATAGATGGAGGTCAAATCTTACATGGAAACACTCTGAGGCCAACAACTTCGTGGTTTTCCTTCAAAATTAGTTTTTTTCCTCTTAAAGAACAAGTCTAAATGTTTTTTTTTTTGGGTTAAATGATATATGTAAGACCCTCTACAAGAATTACTAATTTTGTTTTTATCTGGCAAAAACAAGGCCTCAACTGGCAATCTTTGTTTCTGATTGACAGAAATGTACTGTGTCTTCTTATGTAAAACTACAAGCCCTACAGGATTGTGACTGCCAGACTTGCACTATAGTTTTTTCTGTAGAAAGGGAAGTTAATTGTTTCTGTGCATTTTGGTTTCAAACATTATTGTTTCGTAAATCGTTTATGATATCGTCATCAAAATTCTACGAAATTTCCATTTCAGTAACCATAGGCTTTATGGATCGACTAAAAGGTTATTTTACAAGTAAAAAGCAATGTAGCTGTTAATAATTGTAGGGAAAAAGCAATAATTAATCACTTTGCAATAGCAAACATACACAAAAAGAACTATTGTACTTTCGTGATTGTATTCTTGAAATCCAAAAATGATATTGCAGTTTATACGAAGAAAAACATGCCCGCAATTTCTGGCCTATACACTCAATCTTCTGTGAGAATATAGTTTAATTATCATAGGTCATTTTTGCAATCTGCAATTTTCTGTATTCTGAATCCTAAAACGAAAATGGTGGGAACATATTAATTCCACACTATGCTATAATCTAAGGGTTTTGTAAATAGATTATGGCATAGTTGTGTTTTACATGCCATGAAGCCATTAAACAATCTTGATTTTGTCATAAGTAAAGTTAAGCTAAAATATTAAGAAAATATCATATGGAGAACGAATAGTAGGGTATGTCATTAAAATGTCGTCATCTCCTCATTTCAAAATTGATTGCATGAAATATTTTTGTGCTAAGGGAATCTATTAACCAGGTGAGCTATACAGCCTCTAATTTTTAATTGAAAACCAATATTAACAAGGGACTGGCCATTTATTAATGATATCTTCTTTTGATGTAGTAAATAAAAATAGAATGATCTGATCAGGACAAAATCTATTTGGCTAAATAATTACAGGCATAATAAATTTAGACCAGGCATACTTGTAATTAAGACCAGACATAATGGCAATAATGAGCCATACTACATTTAAGCACATGCTCAAAGTAGCACACTAGGTAACGAAAAGGTATTAGAAACTTGGTTAAAATGCAACAAAAGTGCTAATGTTTTGTTATAACATGCAAATAAATCTGATACGGTTTACACCAAATGTTAGTTTATTTTGTTTTCAAACACAGTTTTATACAAGATAATAAACACAAATCAGGAACACTTCTGTGTACATGTAGTTAAGATCTGAGTTTGTATATGTACCTAATGAATGTTTACAACTTTATATGTTATTGTGTTCACCTTAGATACCATGTCAGTATTATTTGAAGACTTTATGTTCACATTTTTCATATATTACAGAATTTTTTATACATTGTTTTATATGAACACTATGATGTCATCCTATAACTAACTGAACTTATTGTTACATCATACTATTATCAAAACAGTCTGTTCAGTATTTAATTGTTGTTGTTTTTTATTTACCCATTGTCTAGCTAGACCTTCCATATCTGTTGAATGTATATAGTCAATATATCAATGATATAGATTTTACATATAGCTATCTGGCCAATAGAGTTTTCCTAACTGGAGGGGGTTGAATTTGTGATCATTATAATAAAGAATTCCATATTTCCAAGTGATTAATTTTAGGAGAATTTATTTCTTAAATTCTTTCTATCATTTTTGTATCCACAAATTGTTGAGTTGTTAATTTATATTTATTTTTCATATAGTTATTGGTTTATTCCATGTTTTGTTATTGTTAAAGACATATGCATGTTCATCCATATATCAAAAAAAGTTTTTTAATCCTATTTGAATTTATAAATCATTATACATTATTATTGTATTTGTAAGTTGCATTCCAAGTGCTTTCAGCTTTTGATATAAATAAAATATAATAAAGGACCAACAGTTATTGTCATCTTACCAGAGTAATATAGTCCACAGATGGGCTGTATATGAATGACTAATCTGCCTTGTCATCTTACCAGAGTAATATAGTCCACAGATGGGCTGTATATGAATGACTAATCTGCCATGTCATCTTACCAGAGTAATATAGTCCACAGATGGGCTGTATATGAATGACTAATCTGCCATGTCATCTTACCAGAGTAATATAGTCCACAGATGGGCTGTATGAATGACTAATCTGCCATGTCATCTTACCAGAGTAATATAGTCCACAGATGGGCTGTATATGAATGACTAATCTGCCTTGTCATCTTACCAGAGTAATATAGTCCACAGATGGGCTGTATGAATGACTAATCTGCCTTGTCATCTTACCAGAGTAATATAGTCCACAGATGGGCTGTATATGAATGACTAATCTGCCTTGTCATCTTACCAGAGTAATATAGTCCACAGATGGGCTGTATATGAATGACTAATCTGCCTTGTCATCTCACCAGAGTAATATAGTCCACAGATGGGCTGTATGAATGACTAATCTGCCTTGTCATCTTACCAGAGTAATATAGTCCACAGATGGGCTGTATATGAATGACTAATCTGCCTTGTCATCTTACCAGAGTAGTATAGTCCACAGATGGGCTGTATGAATGACTAATCTGCCTTGTCATCTTACCAGAGTAATATAGTCCACAGATGGGCTGTATATGAATGACTAATCTGCCTTGTCATCTTACCAGAGTAATATAGTCCACAGATGGGCTGTATATGAATGACTAATCTGCCATGTCATCTTACCAGAGTAATATAGTCCACAGATGGGCTGTATATGAATGACTAATCTGCCATGTCATCTTACCAGAGTAATATAGTCCACAGATGGGCTGTATGAATGACTAATCTGCCATGTCATCTTACCAGAGTAATATAGTCCACAGATGGGCTGTATATGAATGACTAATCTGCCTTGTCATCTTACCAGAGTAATATAGTCCACAGATGGGCTGTATGAATGACTAATCTGCCTTGTCATCTTACCAGAGTAATATAGTCCACAGATGGGCTGTATATGAATGACTAATCTGCCTTGTCATCTTACCAGAGTAATATAGTCCACAGATGGGCTGTATATGAATGACTAATCTGCCTTGTCATCTCACCAGAGTAATATAGTCCACAGATGGGCTGTATGAATGACTAATCTGCCTTGTCATCTTACCAGAGTAATATAGTCCACAGATGGGCTGTATATGAATGACTAATCTGCCTTGTCATCTTACCAGAGTAGTATAGTCCACAGATGGGCTGTATGAATGACTAATCTGCCTTGTCATCTTACCAGAGTAATATAGTCCACAGATGGGCTGTATATGAATGACTAATCTGCCTTGTCATCTTACCAGAGTAATATAGTCCACAGATGGGCTGTATATGAATGACTAATCTGCCTTGTCATCTTACCAGAGTAATATAGTCCACAGATGGGCTGTATGAATGACTAATCTGCCTTGTCATCTTACCAGAGTAATATAGTCCACAGATGGGCTGTATATGAATGACTAATCTGCCTTGTCATCTTACCAGAGTAATATAGTCCACAGATGGGCTGTATATGAATGACTAATCTGCCTTGTCATCTTACCAGAGTAATATAGTCCACAGATGGGCTGTATATGAATGACTAATCTGCCTTGTCATCTTACCAGAGTAATATAGTCCACAGATGGGCTGTATATGAATGACTAATCTGCCTTGTCATCTTACCAGAGTAATATAGTCCACAGATGGGCTGTATATGAATGACTAATCTGCCTTGTCATCTTACCAGAGTAATATAGTCCACAGATGGGCTGTATATGAATGACTAATCTGCCTTGTCATCTCACCAGAGTAATATAGTCCACAGATGGGCTGTATATGAATGACTAATCTGCCTTGTCATCTTACCAGAGTAGTATAGTCCACAGATGGGCTGTATGAATGACTAATCTGCCTTGTCATCTTACCAGAGTAATATAGTCCACAGATGGGCTGTATATGAATGACTAATCTGCCTTGTCATCTTACCAGAGTAATATAGTCCACAGATGGGCTGTATATGAATGACTAATCTGCCTTGTCATCTTACCAGAGTAATATAGTCCACAGATGGGCTGTATATGAATGACTAATCTGCCTTGTCATCTTACCAGAGTAATATAGTCCACAGATGGGCTGTATATGAATGACTAATCTGCCTTGTCATCTTACCAGAGTAATATAGTCCACAGATGGGCTGTATATGAATGACTAATCTGCCTTGTCATCTTACCAGAGTAATATAGTCCACAGATGGGCTGTATATGAATGACTAATCTGCCTTGTCATCTTACCAGAGTAATATAGTCCACAGATGGGCTGTATGAATGACTAATCTGCCTTGTCATCTCACCAGATTAATATAGTCCACAGATGGGCTGTATATGAATGACTAATCTGCCTTGTCATCTTACCAGAGTAATATAGTCCACAGATGGGCTGTATATGAATGACTAATCTGCCTTGTCATCTTACCAGAGTAATATAGTCCACAGATGGGCTGTATGAATGACTAATCTGCCTTGTCATCTCACCAGAGTAATATAGTCCACAGATGGGCTGTATGAATGACTAATCTGCCTTGTCATCTTACCAGAGTAATATAGTCCACAGATGGGCTGTATGAATGACTAATCTGCCTTGTCATCTTACCAGAGTAATATAGTCCACAGATGGGCTGTATATGAATGACTAATCTGCCTTGTCATCTTACCAGAGTAATATAGTCCACAGATGGGCTGTATATGAATGACTAATCTGCCTTGTCATCTCACCAGAGTAATATAGTCCACAGATGGGCTGTATATGAATGACTAATCTGCCATGTCATCTTACCAGAGTAATATAGTCCACAGATGGGCTGTATATATCTTACCAGAGTAATATAGTCCACAGATGGGCTGTATATGAATGACTAATCTGCCTTGTCATCTTACCAGAGTAATATAGTCCACAGATGGGCTGTATATGAATGACTAATCTGCCTTGTCATCTTACCAGAGTAATATAGTCCACAGATGGGCTGTATATGAATGACTAATCTGCCTTGTCATCTTACCAGAGTAATATAGTCCACAGATGGGCTGTATATGAATGACTAATCTGCCTTGTCATCTTACCAGAGTAATATAGTCCACAGATGGGCTGTATATGAATGACTAATCTGCCTTGTCATCTTACCAGAGTAATATAGTCCACAGATGGGCTGTATGAATGACTAATCTGCCTTGTCATCTTACCAGAGTAATATAGTCCACAGATGGGCTGTATATGAATGACTAATCTGCCTTGTCATCTTACCAGAGTAATATAGTCCACAGATGGGCTGTATATGAATGACTAATCTGCCTTGTCATCTTACCAGAGTAATATAGTCCACAGATGGGCTGTATATGAATGACTAATCTGCCTTGTCATCTCACCAGAGTAATATAGTCCACAGATGGGCTGTATATGAATGACTAATCTGCCATGTCATCTTACCAGAGTAATATAGTCCACAGATGGGCTGTATGAATGACTAATCTGCCTTGTCATCTTACCAGAGTAATATAGTCCACAGATGGGCTGTATGAATGACTAATCTGCCTTCTCATCTTACCAGAGTAATATAGTCCACAGATGGGCTGTATGAATGACTAATCTGCCTTGTCATCTTACCAGAGTAATATAGTCCACAGATGGGCTGTATATGAATGACTAATCTGCCTTGTCATCTTACCAGAGTAATATAGTCCACAGATGGGCTGTATATGAATGACTAATCTGCCTTGTCATCTCACCAGAGTAATATAGTCCACAGATGGGCTGTATGAATGACTAATCTGCCTTGTCATCTTACCAGAGTAATATAGTCCACAGATGGGCTGTATATGAATGACTAATCTGCCTTGTCATCTTACCAGAGTAATATAGTCCACAGATGGGCTGTATATGAATGACTAATCTGCCATGTCATCTTACCAGAGTAATATAGTCCACAGATGGGCTGTATGAATGACTAATCTGCCTTGTCATCTTACCAGAGTAATATAGTCCACAGATGGGCTGTATGAATGACTAATCTGCCTTGTCATCTTACCAGAGTAATATAGTCCACAGATGGGCTGTATATGAATGACTAATCTGCCTTGTCATCTTACCAGAGTAATATAGTCCACAGATGGGCTGTATATGAATGACTAATCTGCCTTGTCATCTTACCAGAGTAATATAGTCCACAGATGGGCTGTATGAATGACTAATCTGCCTTGTCATCTTACCAGAGTAATATAGTCCACAGATGGGCTGTATATGAATGACTAATCTGCCTTGTCATCTTACCAGAGTAATATAGTCCACAGATGGGCTGTATATGAATGACTAATCTGCCTTGTCATCTCACCAGAGTAATATAGTCCACAGATGGGCTGTATATGAATGACTAATCTGCCATGTCATCTTACCAGAGTAATATAGTCCACAGATGGGCTGTATATGAATGACTAATCTGCCTTGTCATCTTACCAGAGTAATATAGTCCACAGATGGGCTGTATATGAATGACTAATCTGCCTTGTCATCTTACCAGAGTAATATAGTCCACAGATGGGCTGTATATATCTTACCAGAGTAATATAGTCCACAGATGGGCTGTATATGAATGACTAATCTGCCTTGTCATCTTACCAGAGTAATATAGTCCACAGATGGGCTGTATATGAATGACTAATCTGCCTTGTCATCTTACCCGAGTAATATAGTCCACAGATGGGCTGTATATGAATGACTAATCTGCCATGCATAACAATATATATTGAAATAATGTTTAATTACATTTTTATAACATTACAAGTGCTCCAAGTAAAACAGTATAGAACAAAACTACAAAACACATTTTACATATATTTCAGTATATCAAACAAATATATTAATAAACTGACCAGTAGCCCGGTAACTCAACATAAGCAATGAGGCAATATAATGCAATAAACAATTAAATCGTATCTGTTCTGTGAATTCTTGTTCATCATATTATACTTTGAGTTAACATCTTAAATGCATTTGTGGAGGTATAACACCATTCATATATTATAGTTCATATTTTCCAGTAGTAATTTTTTAGTGTTCAAATTTTCTTTAGCTGAATTAGTGTGATAATTTAAACATGTATTGGGAACCCATCAAAATTTGTCAGTTAAAATCACTATTTCTTCAAGTGATGTATCTAATAAATATATCTGGTCAATGTTATTGGTTCTTTAGTTAAAAGCTGTGAAAGTTTCATTAATTCCTTTGACGAAGTTTACCGACACCATTACTTTATTGGAATTTTCTTCAGGAGCACCTGATTGCACCTATAGTTTTTACTGGGTTTGAGTCACTCATTTTCTCTTCTTGTTTTGTGTTTTTTTTTTACAAAAAAAAAGCATTATACTTATTTTCCTAGGTAACAGACTTGTTGAATAAAAATTACCTTGCAATGGTAAAAAAACAAAAACAAAAACAAATGAACCAAAAAATGCACGTAATGAATACAATTTTGACAGTATAAGTAGATGTATTTTATGTATAAACTAATTGGCTATTTAATGTTCTCAAATATTATATCCTTAAATTGGTATATTCATTTTCATGATTTCAGGCGTTTCAATTCCGATATCCTAATTTAATACAATAGTCAGATAGTAGACCGCCAACTGTATTGTACGCCATGAAAAAAGCAAAGAAACCGACGGAACAGAAAGATCTGAAAATCAATAGACGATAACTATTCCCGGATTATGACAAACATAAAACACAAAACAACAACTAAAAACACAACACCAAAAGTGAGTAACCAAACCTAACAATTCAATGTGAACACTCAGGTGCTCCGGAAGAGTAAGAAGATGCATTTATCTTGGAAAAACTATTGGTCAACCAATACATATACAGCAGACCACTACCTAGACCACTTTGACACAGAGGTCCTACCATTAATACATACATAGCAGACCACTGCCTAGAGTACTCCGACACAGAATCACTAGCATTAATACATATATAGCAGACCACTCTGACACAGAGGCCTTGCCATTAATACATATAGAACAGACCACTCTGACACAGACGCCCTACCATTAATACATATTCACCAGTAGGCTTACTAAACCACTCTGACACAGAGGCCTTACCTTTAATACATATATAGCAGACCACTGCATAGACCACTCCGACACAGAGGCCCTACCATTGATACATACACAGCAGACCACTACCTAGACCACTTTGACACATACAATCTACCATTAATACATATTCAGCAGTAGGCTAAATAGACCACTCTGACGCAGAGGCTCTACCATTAATACATATATAGCAGACCACTACAGAGACCACCCCGACACAGGCCCTACCATTAATAAATATATAGCAGACCAATACCTAGACCACTCTGACACAGAAGCCATACTATTAATACATATATATCAGACCACTCTGACACAAAGGCCCAACCATTAATACGTATGTGGCAGACCACTACCTAGACCACTCTGACACAGAGGCCCTACTGTTAATACATACATAGCAGACCACTCTGACAAAGACGCCCTACCATTAATACATATACTAGTATAGCAGACTACTGCATAGACCACTCCGACACACAGGCCCTACCATTAATACTAGTACATATAGCAGACCAATACCTAGATGACTTAAACACAGAGGCCCAACCATTGATACATGTACTAGTATAGCAGACCACTACCTAGACCATTCTGACACAGAGGTCCTACCATTAATACATATATAGCAGACCACTCTGACACAGAGGCCTTACCATTAATACATATATAGTAGACCATTCTGACACAGAGGTCCTACCATTAATACATATATAGCAGACCACTCCGACACAGAGGTCCTACCATTAATACATATATAGCAGACCACTCCGACACAGAGGCTATCCATTAATACATATATAGCAGACCACTCTGACACAGAGGCCTTACCATTAATACATATATAGCAGACCATTCTGCAACAGAGGTCCTACCATTAATACATGTATAGCAGACCACTCTGACACAGAGGCCTTACCATTAATACATATATAGCAGACCATTCTGCAACAGAGGTCCTACCATTAATACATGTATAGCAGACCACTCTGACACAGAGGCCTTCCCATTAATACATATATAGCAGACCACTCTGACAGACAACCTACCATTAATACATATATAGCAGACCACTCTGACACAGAGGCCTTACCATTAATACATATATAGCAGACCATTCTGACACAGAGGTAATACATATATAGCAGACCACTCTGACACAGATCGAGGCCCTACCATTAATACATATTCAGCAGTAGGCTTAATAAACCACTCTGACACAGAGGCCTTACCATTAATACATATAGCAGACCAATACCTAGACCACTCTGACACAGAAGCCATACCTTTAATACATATATATCAGACCACTCTGACACAAAGGCCCAACCATTAATACATATATACATGTAGCAGACCACTACCTAGACCACCCTGACACAGAGGCCCTACCATTAATACATATATAGCAGACCACTGCATAGACCACTCTGACACAGGGGTCCTACTATTAATAGCAGACCACTCTCGACACAGAGGCCTTACCATTAATACCTATGTAGCAGACCACTACTTAGACCACTTTGACACAGAGGAACTTTCATTCATACATACATATAGCAGACCATCCTGACACAGAAGCTCTACCATTTATACATATATAGCAGGCCACTGACTACTACCTAGACCACTCTGACACAAAGTCCCTACCATTAATACATATATAGCAGGCCACTGCCTAGACCACTCTGACACAGAGGCCCTACCATTATTACATATAAAGCAGACCACTACCTAGACCACTCTGACAAAGAGGCCCTACCATTAATACATATATAGCAGACACTACCTAGACCACTCTGACACATAGGCCCCACCATTAATAAATATATAGCAGACCACTGCATAGACCACTCTGACACAGAGGCCCTACCATTGATACATACACAGCAGACCACTACCTAGACCACTTTGACACAGAGGTCCTACCATTAATACATACATAGCAGACCACTGCCTAGACCACTCTGACACAGAAGCACTAGAATTAATAAATATATATATATATCAGACCACTGCCTAGACCACTCTGACACAGAGGCCGTACCATTAACACATATTTAGAAGTACACTACCTAGACCAGTGTAGACCATTCTGACAAAGAGGCCGTCCCATTAATAAATATATAGCAGAACATTGCATAGACCACTCTGACACAGAGGCCCTACCATTCATACATATAGCAGACCAATTCCTAGACAACTCTGACAATGAGGCACTACCACTACTACATAAATAGCAGACCTCTACCTAGATTACTCTGACACAGAGGCCACACCATTTATACATATATAGCAGACCACTACTGCCAAGTTTTTTATTGAATCCATTTGTTGCCAACATGCCATATATCATTCTTGCAAAATAATGTCAAATTAGTTTAGTGTTTCAGAGGAGAAGATTTTTGAAATTGTTAACGACGACCGAGGCATAGTGATGGCATAAGATCATATGGCCTTCGGCCAGGTAAGCAAAACAGGATTTAATTATATACAAATTACTAGCAGTGGTCTGTTTCAATGATTGATTTTTTTTTATGATTATATTGTTTGTTTGTTTGATGGTGTTTAACGCCACTTTCAGCAATTTTTCAGCTATATCATGGCGTCCAGATTTTATTGGGGGAGTAAGCCGGAGTACCCGGAGAAAACCCCCGACCTGCAGTAGGAAAACTGGCAATCCTTGTCAATTAAGATTGGAGTCGAGTACACCCTGTCTGCAGTGAGAATCGAACCCGCAATCTCAGTGTTGACATTTATGATTATAAATTTAAACAACAGCATAAATTGTAAACAAAGAAAACAAATGTAGAAGGCCATTCAATAAGTATTGCTAAAGTGTTTTTTCAATTGACTGATTTCAGAGAATTAGTTTGTTTAAAGAATTGGTTAGCCAGTTTGAGACATCTAATAATTGTGACCAAGTTTGGTTTCAACTGGCCATGGCCTTAAGGATTCTGAAAAATTGAAATTTTAAAGTTTACAGCAAAAATTGACAGGGAAAACGGTTATACTGGGACTGCTATCCCCCAAGTTGATGCTTCCCCTGTTCATCATACTGGTGAGAACATTACTTATGATTGTTATAATACACCAATACATGTATGTGAACTTTCGATATGATGCGACAGTTATTTTGGATTTTATTTTTTGCTAGTAAATCACAAGACAGTCAAACAACCAATTAAAGCGTCATTCCTTCAAGCTTTCAATTAAATCAAGTCAAAGGTTCTGTGGTGAGGATCGTTACATATTATCTTAGATTTGCTGCATTTACATGTACAATAGAACATGTACACAAATTGTATACAATACACAATTTTAATGTAGCTAATAAAGATCCAATAAAAAATTCATTGAAATATCACTGATTAACATCTCTCAATACTTCTATAAGAGATTTCAATGAAACATCAACATGTCGTATAAAGATTTCACTGGCCAAGTTAATAAATGATATATTACTAAACCTAAAATTACCAGTTAAAGTATAATTATTGGTATCCTTTCTGATAATCATCACTATGACATGGACAATCATGTCTGTAAGAATTTCTTTAAACACAGGCAATGCCTTTGCCATTGTATTTCCTCCACGAGTTGCACCTGTAGCAACTTGTACAAGATATAATTTGCCTTGGACTTTTGACCTTTTGTTAGGTACTGGATCACTATTCGATTGTTGTGCTGAAGAAAACAGTGGTGCATACACAAAATAGTCAAACCCCATTAGGTTCTCCACTTTTGGATAAATTAAAAGGGGCTGCTCAATATTTCTTTCAACATTTGTTTTAATGAAAACTGCTGTTCTATAAATATTTCTGATATGTCCTTCATACTTTTCCTCTGTCATAATTTCTTTCAAACAATTAAGAGTTGGTCTTAAAACAGACAAACTAGGAACCAAACTTAGTTTAGTTTGAATGGTTTGCTCATACTCCGATCTACAAGCAGAAGACAATTCCGAAAAATTAGATTCATTAATTACTTCTTCCGGGATTATTAATGATTTATATTTTTCCTGAAAACTAACCAGCAGTTCCTCAAATGTTTTTTGAATATTGCCATTCCTCAAATAAAACTCTAATACACTTTTAACTTGTATTAATTTTATTATTGAGCTGCCTGTATGTTCAAGTGGGAAGTTTGTTTTCCAAAATAAACCTAATCCTGGTTCTAACAAACTAATTTTTTTATATCTTGTTCCTTCTTCCATCTCAAAATCAAGAAATCTGTGGTCTTTTAAACAATCCTCCTTTGTGGCAACACATTTTTTAACTTTAAAAATATTAATAGCTATGTTTAATTCTGCAGCCTGCAAATCAGTGCAGATAACTTCTGCCTTGTCTTCAAAACAATTCAATAGAAGCCTGGTATGAAGAATAAATGGCTCATATTCTGGTAGTGGGCATGCATCTAATTTCTTTTTGAACTCAGCAATTTCAAATTGATTATCCTTAAGAGTGGTCAGAGCTAGTTCTTCTATGGTTATATTTTTAAGAAGCATGTTGCTCATTGTACGATGCAAAAGTCTTGGAGTTAAAAGGAAGTTGTCTCTCAATTCATTATAGACATCTTGTCCAAGACTTTTCAGATTAGGTGCTTTCTTCTCGGGTCTGACTTCTAAAGTTCCTTCCCAGATTTTTAAAAACTCTGCTTCATCTAATGGTTTATCATTTTCTGTATCTAAAGAGCATGTATTCTTACTTGCAGTAAATCCAGTTTCAATCAAAATAACCTTGCACATAGGAAGTAGTTCCTGTATCTTATGAACAAGGTGCATATTAAATAATGTCACATGATCGATAATTAAACAATTATGCAGTTTGATGTTTTCTACATATATTGTAAATTTCTCCAACTTCTTATCATTCTTTTCTATATATTTTAAATCTACATAATGTAATTTTGTGTCACCTTCCTTTCTACATCTAAGCACATAATACAATGTTGATGATGATTTTCCAATACCTTGGACACCAACCATCTTTTCCAGGTACCCATAATTGTTTCTTGCAATGATAATTTTTTCTAAAAAGACATGGTGGAAGTCAGTTTTCACAAAGCATAATTTTGCCGACACGTCGGCTAAATTTTCTGCAAAATACTCAAATAAAGGATGTACTTTGTCAGTTTGAGCTACACTTAGAACATCTTCCTCAAATACTTGTAGGTCCTTCAAAGTTTTCTTTCCCTGCAAAGAAAAAATGTAGCCATCATGTCCCTGAAACTACATGTAAATAACACTTTTTATTACACTGACTTTTTACTCAAGAATTTACAGTAAATTTCTTAAAGCAATCTACATTTATTTAAAGTAAAAAAGGTTTGATATATTATACACTACCTCAATTTAAATTTACCCCTTACTGCTACTTTACTGTATACAGGTCATGGTGATCGGTGTGACCGAAATCTGATACAGATTTTGTGTGCATTTTGCAGATCATGAAAGATGTATGTATAATATCAGAACATTACAGTCAATCTGCAGAAAGTCAAACTTGGCGAATTTAATCTGTAACCTGTATTGCCGTATTTTGTTCATAATGAAAATATGTTGAAAAATTAAAGAAAAATTTCGAAAAAGGTTTGGGTCGCAATTTTGAAATGGCCAAATACAAAATTGTTTCACTGAACTCAAAAGGTGCAATACAAACCACCTTCCCTGACCCCTCCTTTACCAATTATTAAAAGAACCTACTTACTTAATACTTTAATCTTTCAAAGTCCCAATCTATAATGAATGCATTGTAGTTTCAGACTTTTTTAATCGGAAACAAGAATTGACCATGGTGGCCATGTCTTTTGTCAAATCAGGTCTAAATGAGAAGTGTTTTGTTTGTTTTGTTTAATGGTATCTGTTAGACCCAGACTTAAAAAGTACATCCTATGACGTCATAACCTCAGATCGATGACAGATTCCTAACAAGCTTTAACAGATCCATGGCTAGTTACATCATAAACATGATGTTATTTACTCCATTGAGTAAATTTATGGCATACATGTTTATAAACTGTTCTATCATTTTAACAAAGGCATTATTTTATTTCACTTTAAGGCATTAATAACAAGCTCTAAACTTCTTTTGTTTTAACTGATGTAATTAAATAGATTTTTTAATTGATTGATTGATTGATTGCTTACCATTTAGCGAGTAATTTTTCAACTACAGTTTACTGTGATTTTTACACAGAAATTTATGGCTGTTTGATTCTTATAAATTATTTGCAACGTATAATAGATGAACCAAAAAATTGACACCAGATTCTACTAATTATTGGGTTTGTTTTTATTTATAGGTAATGCATTAAAATTCTATTTAAATAAGAATAAGACCAGAAAACAATTCCAAATAATGGGAATGAGTGCGACTTTTTTTTGCGAGGTAAATCCGACAAATCACATAACTAACATCTGATTTTTACTGCAGAATATTTTGGCCTATAAATTCTGCAGTTCGATTTTTAGCAACAATGAAAACTATTTGTAAGGTCTTATTACGATTCCAACAACAGTTTTAGTTATTCTTCATTGAAATAGTTATTATACATTTTTTTACCTAGTTAAAAACATTTGGACTTGTCAAAGGAAAAGTTTATGTTGTTAATCACAGCTAATAAGTAACAAGAATTGCTCAGGGTGTCCGAGTTTTCTATGTGTCAATATGAAATGAGGAATCTTGTTTCAGGACCCCACATATACTACATATATGTATTATTCCTGCAAAGTTTGGTTCAATTAGGTTCAGTGGTTGCAAAAGAGAAGATGAAAATGTCTAAAGTTAATGGATAGACAGACAGTCCCTAAGATAAGTAAGTGATGTCAAAAATTCAAATTGCCTTTGAGCTAAAAAAAAAAAACCACCGAGTATTAGTCAACTTCAATAGAGACATAGTTCAAATTTGTGTCTGTGGTCATGTTGGCTTTGCAAAAAAAAAAATGAACAAAACAGAACCGATCAGATAAGATTAGATACTTTATTCACCAGTTACGGGCAAATGAAAGGCATGAACATACAATTTGTCAATACAGAAATGGAAAATAAAATATTGATTTTTAATGCAAGACAACAAAAAAGTACAAAATGTAGTGAGACACAATAACAATTATGAATCAAAGTGCAGGAGTTCCTCAAGATAACACAATTAACACAGAAGGGTTAGAAGTTGTACACATTTTACAGGTAATTATGGCCTGAAACAATGATCACCACAGTAGTTGTCGAAAGTGGTTAGTCGCCCGTACTACCCTTGATCTTAAATACTTGGAAAATGTTAAATGCTTTGAAAAAAAAATTCAAAATACTACAAATTACTGGTGTGTGAACATTTCTTGTATTTGTTCATCTTAACTTTTCTAAATTTGGGTTAGAAATAGATTGTGGGAAAAATTTTGTAAAAAAATGTATAACTGATCAATAATCAATGCAGTTACTTCCCTCGTTTAAAAGTAAAACGAACAAAGGGGCGTCCATAAATGACATCATGCACCTAGGGGGGGAGGGGATGTGACGTCACATCGAAAATCGAAATGATGCACTACTTCACAAATTTAAAATGTAAACATGTTTTAGTTAATTAAACAGTAAGTTGATTGTTATAACAATTGAATATAACTACTAATTTTAATTGGGTTCACTATATTGATTATTTACATTCACTGTCACGATTTAGGGGGGGGGGGGGGGTGTTAGAGCTTTGTGCTGTCATATTTGAAAGGGTGGTCTGACTTTTTGTAATGACATGTGACGATGGGGGGAGGGGGTTGGAAATGGGCCAAAATAGTGACGTCATTTATGGACGGCCCCAAATTTAAAAATGCACGCGGCAGATCTTTGGACATTTTTTAACAAATTATAAATTAAATAAGAAACAGTGTTTAAATCAAGCAGATTAAAGAAATCAGTGGATTGATTTTATATTGAATCAAACGTTGAAAACAAAATTTTGAATTGTACCTTCATTTCTATGTTGACTGATACATTTAAATGAGTAAAAATTCATCCTAATAGTATTTAAATGTGTTCAATTGAAATTATGCTAAATTTTTATGAGGCAATTCTCCTGCAGCAAGTACATTATATTAACTGAAAAGACTTTTGTAAAATAGAAATAAAGACATAATTATTCAGTTAATATATGGATCTGTAATAGTAAAGTGAAAAGTAAAATCTTAACAACATTCTTTTTTGTTTTTTAACAAGTTTTTCCTAAAACCGTTCTATAAATGAAAGCTCAAGGATCATCCTTAAACACTGTATGTTAATATGTCTGTTAAATGACACGTGTTTTGAACAAATGGTGCATTCATTGAAATAAAATAATAAGCTTGAAAATGAAAATGATTCTTAAATGGGTGTTTTTACAGAATTAGTCGGCGTATGAACTCTCAAAATCACTCACCAACTTTATATGAAACCTTAGGGCTTTATTTTGTTTGTCACTGAGATGGTATTGTTCTTACCAGTACATCCATGAACTCCACAAAAAGTGTTTATTCCTATATTAATATATATTTGATTGAATGGTTGCTTCATGTTCAGCAAGTTGTATTTCATTTATATTCACGAGATTAGGTCAACAAACAAGCTGTATGAGTAGAGCAAGGGATCTCCTTATGTACTATTATCAGTTATGTCTCTGTTATTATGGAAGGGGTGGTTTTTGACTTATTTTGTGTGTAGACTCAATATTGAACTTTATATGTAAATGGTTTTAAAGGACTACAGATATAAACCTACTTTTCAAAACTAATCCATTTTTTCTATTCATTTTCCAATACTCTATATTTACCCAATGTGGATTTGGAATTATCTTCAAGACAGGAAATTATGCACTTCTGTTTATATCTCTTTTATTGTTTTCCCCAATCTAATTAAAATTAAATCTATCACTTGCTCCTCCCTTGCTACGCCGTGACAATAACAACTAGAGGCTCTCAAGAGCCGGTATCGCTCACCTGATTTATATATATATATATATATATACATTGAAGATGTAATTTTTTCAATGTTAAACAAGTCTTGTAAGTTTTGTTTCAATTGGTCAATCCGTTTTAAAGAAGCTTTTTTAAACATTTCTATTAAGTCCTTATGTTCAACCAAGAACTGCAGTGGTGGCCATTTTTGTTTATTGATCAGAAAAAAAACCACAAACTTTGTAAAGGACCACCCAATAAACACTGAAACCAAGTTTAGTTTCAATTGGCCAAAAGGTTTTAGAGAAGCCTTTTAAAACTTTTTACCCATAAGATACTATGTTAAACTTAGTCCTGAGGTGGCAGCCATTTTGAATTTATGATTGGCTTAAAAAACAAAAACTTTATTGAAGACCATCCAATGAATACTGGTGAAAAATTTTGTTTTAATTGGTTAACTGGTTTCAGAGAAGAAGCCTTTTAAAATTTTTCTCCTATAGGGTCCTATGTTAAACCAAGTCCTGCTGTGGCAGCTATTTTGGTGTTGTGATCAGAATAAAAAACATAAACCTTGTATGTAAAGGTCCATCCTATGAACATTGTGACCAAGTTTGGTTTCAATTGGCCTAGTGGTTTCAAAGAAGAAGCCTTTTAAAACTTTTTCCCATATGGTCCTATGTTAAACTAAGTCCTGCTGTGGCAGCAATGGTGGTTTTCTGATCAGAATAAAATATATAAACTTTGTAAAGTTCCATCCAATGAACATTGTGATCAAGATTGGTTTCTATTGGCAAAGTGGTGTCAGTGAAGAAGCCTTTAAAAACTTTTTCCCATAGCGTTCTATACTAAGTCCGTCTGTGGCGGCTATTTTGAGTTTTCAATTTGCATAAAAACATTAACTTTCTAAAGGCCCATCCAATGAACATTGTGATCAAGTTTGGTTTCAATTGGCCCAGTGGTTTCAGAGAAGAAGCCTTTTAAAACTTTTTCCCATAGGGTCCTATGTTAAACAAAGTCCTGCAGTGGAGGCCATTTTGAATTTCTAATTGGCATAAAAACATAAACTTTATAGAGGACTATCAAATGAGTACTGGTGATAAGTTTTGTTTCAATCGGTTAACAGGTTTCAGAGAAGAAGCTTTCTTAAACTTTTTCCGAGAGGGTCCTACATGTATGTTAAACTAAGTCCTATGGTGGTGGCCATTTTGGTTTACTGATCAGAATAAAAAACATATACTTCGTAAAGGTCTGTCCAATAAACATTGTGACCAAGATTGGTTTCAATTGGCCCAGTGGTTTTGAAGAAGGTTGAAATGTAACCAGAGGTTCTCAAGAGCCTGTATCACTCACCTGATTAATATAGGCAATGAAGATGGCATTTCCATGATGTTCAACTAAGTAATGTAATTTTCAATTTTCTACTGGCATAAATAACACAGGACACAGTCCTGTGGTGGCGCCCATTTTAAATTTTCGATTGGCATAAAAACTTTAAACTTTATAGAGGACCATCCAAGCAATATTGGTAATAAGTTTTGTATCCATTGGTTAACCGGTTTCAGAGAAGAAGCCTTTTAAACTTTTCCTATAGGGTCCTATGTTACACTAAGTCCTGCGGTGGTGGCCATTTTGAATATCTGATTGGCATAAAAAACAAAAACTTTATAGAGGACCATCCAAACAATATTGCTAGTAAGTATTGTTTTGATTGGTTAACGGGTTTCAGAGAAGCCTTTTAAAACTTTTTCCCATAGGGTCTTACTTAAACTAAATCCTGTGGTGGAGGCCATTTTGAATTTCCGATTCGCATAACAAACATAAACTTTATAGACGACCATCCAAACAATATTGGTATTAAGTTTTGTTTTGATTGGTTAATCGGTTTCAGAGAAGAAGCCTTTTTTCCCATAAGGGTCCTATGTTAAACTAAATCCTGCTGTGGCGGCCATTTTGAATTTCTGATTGGCATAAAAAACACAAACTTTATAGAGGACCATCCAAACAAAATTGGTAGTAAGTTTTGTTTTGATTGGTTAACCGGTTTCAGAGAAGAAGCCTTTTAAAACTTTTTCCCACAGGGTCCTATGTTAAACTAAATCCTGCGGTGGTGGCCATTTTGAATTTCCAATTGGCATAAAAAACAAACTTTATAGAGGACCATCCAAACAATATTGGTTGTAAGTTTTGTTTCGATTGATTGACCGTTTTCCGAGAAGAAGCCTTTTTAAACATTTTTCCCATAGGGTCCTATGTAAAACTAAGTCCTGCAATGGCGGCCATATTGGTTTTCCAATCAGAATAAAAAACACAAACTTTGCAAAGGTCCATCCAATGAACATTCTAACCAAGTTTGGTTTTAATTAGCCCAGTAGTTTCAAAGAAGATTGAAATGTAACCAAAGGCTCTTAAGAGCCTGTATCGCTCACCTGATTTTATAGGCAATGAAGATGGCATTTCCCTGATGTTAAAGTAAGTCCTGTAATTTTCAATAAACTTTAAATAGGACTATCCAAACAATATTACTAGAAAGCTTTGTTTCATTGGTTAACCCGTTGTATAGAGAAGATTTTTTGTGATTTGCCATTGGGTCCTATGTTAAACCAAGTCCTGCGGCGGTGGCGGCCATTTTGAATTACCAATTGCCATAAAAAACATAAACTTTATAAAGGACCATCCAAACAATATTGCTAGTAAGTTTTTGTTTCCATTGATTAACCGGTTTCAGAGAAGAAGCCTTTAAAAGCTTTTTCCCATGGGGTCCTATATGTTAAACTAAGTCCTGCGGTAGCGGCCATTTTGAATTTCCAATTGCCATAAAAAACATAAACTTTATAGAGGACCATCCAAACAATATTGCTAGTAAGTTTTTGTTTCAATTGATTAACCGGTTTCAGAGAAAAAGCCTTTAAAAAACTTTTTCCCATAGGGTCCTATGTTAAACTAAGTCTTGCGGTAGCCGCCATTTTGAATTTCCAATTGCCATAAAAAAACATAAACTTTATAGAGGACCATCCAAACAGTATTGCTAGTAAGTTTTGTTTTGATTGGTTAAACGGTTTCAGAGAAGAAGCCCTTTTAAACTTTTTTCTCATAGGGTCGAATGTTAAACCAAGTCCTGCGGTGGCGGCCATTTTGAATTTCCGAATGGGATAAAAAAACATTAACTTTATAGAGGACCATCCAAACAATATTGCTAGTAAGTTTTCTTTCCATTGATTAACCGGTTTCAGAAAAGAAGCCTTTCAAACTTTTTCCCATAGGGTCCTATGTTAAATTAAGTCCTGTGGTGGCAGCCATTTTGAATTTCCAATTGCCATAAAAAACACAAACTTTATAGAGGACCATCCAAACAATATTGCTAGTAAGTTTTTGTTTCCATTGATTAACCGGTTTCAGAGAAGAAGCCTTTTAAAACTTTTTACCATAGGGTTCTATGTTAAACTAAGTCCTGCGGTGGCCGCCATTTTGAATTTCCAATTCCCATCAAAAACACAAACTTTATAGCGGACCATCCAAACAATATTGCTAGTAAGTTTTGTTTTGATTGGTTAAACGGTTTCAGAGAAGAAGCCCTTTTTAACTTTTTTCCCATAGGGTCCTATGTTAAACTAAGTCTTGAGGTGGCGGCCATATTGGTTTACCAATCAAAATAAAAAACACAAACTTTGTAAAGGTCCATCCAATGAACATTATGGCCAAGTTTGGTTTCAATTGGCCAAGTGGTTTCAGAGAAGAAGATTAAAATGTAAAAAGTTTACAGATAAATCTTATAAATAGCGACATGCTCTATAATTATCCGTTGCAATATATTGTGTGTTACATTGACGGAACAGCCAGTTTATGGCGGAAATGATGTTTTCTATAGGTACGAAAATATTATAAATGCACTCTAATTGTCTTATTAGAATAGAAATAATTCACGGAGGCTGTGATTTATCATTGTTTTACCACGGGATGACCATGTATGTCGTTATTTTATCCCTCGCTATCGCTCGGGATGAAATAATACGACATAAATGGTCAGGTAAAACAATGATAAACCACAGCCTCTGTGAATTATTTCTTAATCTAATGTTGTATTTTTGCTTAATACTTGTTCTTTTTAATGCAATAAGACACATGTTATGAACAGAAAATAAAATGTTGGACATAAACTTAAAGCTGCGTACAGAAAAAAACTAAATTATCCACAGCTCTGTTATTTTGGAAACAGAAAATATAAACACTCTGCTAAGCAAATAGTCAATAATATCAATATTTGTAGTACTTTTTATTTTCAATATTTTGTAACACTGTGTGACCCATGATCAAATACTTGCACTCCAGGCTAAATATATTAAGGCCACCATTAAAAATATTTCAGTTTGCCCAAATCCTACCCATGAGGCTTAGGAGTGAGTAGGTAGGTAGGCAAATTCTTTTTTTTTTGGAATACCAAATTTGGGTTATTACTGTATTTCAACATGCAAAATATGGACATCTTGCATGCTCACTTGGCATCCGTCGTAAATATTATTATTCTCACCGTCGTCGCTGTCATCTGTGGAATACATGTTTATAGTGAACGTTACATATTTCAATATTTTGTCAAATTCCTGAACAACTTGGATTGGCTCAGTCATATCAGGCTCAAAAGATTCAACTCCTACACTTGTACAGAAACCTGGTCCGTTTTTTTTTTTCATGTCTAGTTCTTTAGGATCAAGAACATCATCAAAAACTTTCTGCCATGTTTTTTTGTTGTTAAATCTATATATATAAATAAAGTCGATTTGAAGCTATAGACTTAACCTTCCTGTTATTACAGGGTTCACCACACTCGAAAAAATTAGGGAGAAGTGACTTCTTCCTTGCAGCTAAACAGGGAGAAGTGAGGCCCTGATAGGGGGACATTAGAGAAAAATCAGGGGGACAGTACAAATAATTAATTTTCGCAGTAGTTACATACAATTTTCATTATTCACATCATTTTTTGTTATAATTGTGGATTTCCAGGATTAATTCTCTTGTGTTTTTAAACCATAACACACTTAGATTCAGTTTTTTTCTTTCTTTTTCATTATTATTCATGGTATGCAATATCAAATAGCACAGTACAGTACCTGTAACCATACAAGGTTTTCACGAATAAAAATATAAAAATATTTGTACAGGTGTAAACATAAACATCATTCATGAAGTTCTTGTATACATCATAATTTTTCTTACAGTTTGTTATTAACATGTCATGTTTATCTGAGCAAAATTTTCAAAGAAGATAGATAAAATAACATAACATTACACCCAGAAATAATTCTTCTGTTCAGCACAGATCAACTTTCACAAAGTTGTGCTGATCAAAATTGCTTCATGGGACACCCATCTACAGAACTTGTCATGATGTCAATAATTACTATACATCTTTATTCTTTCAAGTGCAGCACATATATTTATCAAAGAAAATTGTTAAAATACAAAACAATTTGAAAGAACTGAAGTTTGAAACCAATTGAAAGTGTTTGTTTATAAAAAAAAACTAATATTTTTTTTTATTATGGGCCGTTGAACTTTACTTTTCTTCATTGTTCACTTTCGGTAATTAGGCACATCCGGTAAATAAACAAATGGCGCGTAATCCAGCTCCTTTGAACAAAATGTTAAATAGGCATATTGTTTGCCGTTTTTTATTGGAATTACACATTTACTAATCAATTGGTATTCTTGGTGAATTATTTGGACAGATCATATACAAGTATCTTCTGTCATGTCTGTGAACCATCGGGCGACTTGAGGGAAATAACCGGGCGACTTCGACTTCGGTTTCGCGCGCCGTAGGGCGACTTCAGGTCCCACATCGCACCGTGTGGTGAGCCCCGACTTTTAATCTTTAAAACAACAGAAGAACACAGCGTTAAAAAGGCTGTCTGCAATCTATCACATGTTGTACATTTCAACACACCGTCAAACACAGAGAGTTATTTTTTTAAACTGCTTCATTTTTACACTTGACAGAACAGTTTTGCCTCCTTGCTTCAAGCGCAAGAACGAACAAACTATAAACAACATAAGATAACGGTGTGGGCACGCAGAAAATCTGAAAAAAAAATTCTCGTAAAAAACGGCAATAAAAGAATTCGAGTCGGCGGGTATTTTTCGGGTCGGTCACGTTTGGGCAAACAAACAATATTTTAATTTTAGCCTAAAACTACCACAAAATTTCTAAGTGAATTTTCTGAGGAGTTAATTGTATTTTATTGATATATGTTACGAAAGTGCTACGTACAATAACGAAAACTGAGACGCCATAACATTTCATACAAAAAAAAGACAAATTTGCCCATTTTTACTCACACGACTTAAATTGTATACGGCCATGACAGGCATTTGCTTTGTTACTGCTTATTGTGTAGGACCACCAAATACCGTGAACCAGTCCAGAGGTTGTACGTAAAAGACTAAAAGTAGTACTATTCAGCAGACAGGCTCACTCTTGCCTCATATAGAATTTAAACCGCACATGATACCAGAATAAATTTGGTATTTTTGGAAAGCTGAATAATTTAGGAAACTTAAGGATAAAGTTTTATTGGTTTTAAATGAACATAAATGTTCCAGTTTTACATGATTTATCTCCCTTTTTGCTTCCAGTTAAAAAAACTACAGCTATCATCACTAAAAGACTATGATATTGAAATAAAGATTTTGCATTGTTTTTGTATTGTTTGTCCATGCCAATTAAATTATCATCTAATTAACCTCATTAGTAGATGTTACTATAGCCATAGGCAACAGGTGAGTTTGGTTATTTGAACACGGTTGTCACTGGCAAGCTTGTTTAATCATGTTATAAAACAGCTGGGGCTCTACCTTAGATTAGCACGAGATAAATGAGGTTATAAACATAGGTTAATTATAATTAACAAACATGTATACACAGCAGGGAGTTTTTAATAACATCCTCACTCAGATTTTGACACCTGTCATTAACATGAAGCATTAAAATTTATCAAAGACAATTGCCCATTTCAAAAGTTTTCAACAGGACAAACTGTGGCTATAGCCGCAGTTTTAGTACCGGAAGTGGACACTTGGTGGCGTTTTTTAAATTGGAAAGTCGTCAATTAGGGACATGCACTATTTTTGGACTGAAATAGAAAGTGAAAGTAGATTTTTAGACCACGTGGACTTCAGGTTTAGCGTTTGTTCTTATATGCCATGAAACTTATTGTGAAATTTTGACAGAATTTTCACCCAGTGCATTTTTATATCATGGGAAGGAAGTGTCACTTAATTTGAAATAAAGGTAAATTTTCTAGGATAAGTCAAAATTATCAGATTTTAATATACAGTAGCCGAAGAGTAAAAAAACAATGGTGGTCCTACACCTTATTCGTTTTACAACCCCGAAAATAATGTTCAATACTTTGAACGCTATTACGCAAATATAGAAGGTTTGCTGCAAGCAGTTGTTTGACACGTGACATGTTTACTTACTGTTAGCGTACCATTGCTCAACGCTTCCATCACCCCAGTAGGACAGCAATGGCAATGGCCCTGATTTGACAGATAACGACGTAAAAGTTACCCGTATGAACAAAATTTTCTTTCGAAACAGCGCCATCTATGAAAATTGTTTATGTCAGGAAAAAACGGCATGGTGAAGTTTTTCGTAAATTAAATATTTAAATTAAATGAAACACACTAAAACTAATAAAGAAATTGATTACACATATATTTTGGTGCGTGATTGGATGTATTTGACACAGATATAATCAATAGATTAGTTAAAATCGGCGAATTAAACCGGTCTCTTTTTCGATGTAAACCAGTCACAATGATCTAAAATGGAACAATCATGTAAACAATATATGCAATAAAGCAAATAGCACCTTAGGCTTTCTTCGACGAAATTTAAACATCAGCTCGACAAATGCAAAAGAACGAGCATATAAATCATTAGTAAGGCTGTCATTAGAATATGCCAGCCTTGTGTGGAACCCTTACTTTATTGAAGACATAAACAAAATATATAGACATGATCCAAAGACGGGCTGCTAGGTTTGTCACCAACACATCGCAATACATCAAATGTTAGTGACATGCTACAACACCTAAACTGGAGAACCCTAGCAGACAGGTGTCACGGGAAGCTAATTGAGCTAATTGTTTTATTTAAATTGAAAGCTTTCCGATTGGTGTGTTCAGATATTTTATTCGTTTCATTATATATCATTCATATATATTCATCATTTCACATTAATGCTTGACTGATCAACCGTATATTCAAGTCAAACACACCTTTGCATGTTTTTCATACAAGCCTAAAGTTAAACACACCTTTGCATGCTTTTCGCACCTGTCTAATTCTAATTAGAACACCTGTAGTCATTCCAACACTGTACGTGGGTCTGAGTGGACTATTTTGAAATAGTTCCCTGTTTATTTACAGACAAATAAAATATTTGGGTAACAACATATTCTTTACGCCATACAAGGGAAATAACCCGGCGACAAAAATGGAGGCTCCGGCGAGATTACCCATTGTCTGTTTGTCAATTTAGATGAAAATTCATTTCCACGGTTTTGATAATTCCCGTTCTTCAAATGTTTGGCTCAACGACGATGTTCATTCAACGACTTGTCCAATTTTGACAACATAGTTTTGGCTCGACGACTTTTGGTCAACGACACTTTGAATGATTTACTCGTCCGAACCTACTTCAAGGCCATCGCTATATGTATGGTTTTATATAATAATTATTTGAATTATCTGCATAACCACAGTTCAGCGTTGAATTTGATCTGATATGGTTTTCATCTTAATATTTATACAGAGTCGTAATTTACGAGTTTCGCTACTTCAGATTGTGCGATAGCGTAAAGGAAGCTCCGTTAATCACAATGTTGTGTGTATCAGGATGTCATATTAAAATTGTATATTTAACTGTATAAAGGTGGGATTGATTCACGTCGACAGAACAAGAACTGTTTCTTGAAGCGCATTCTGTTAATTTTTTTTATTGTATGAATACTCATCGTAGTGGACCGAACTTTCATTTCGAGTTTGAGCTATTTCATGAATTTACCGGCGAAGGAAATATTTGCTGTTACCTGTATCCACGTTTAATTATTAAAACGCTGACAATGAACAATTTTTGAAATATAATTGCATTGTGTTTTATTTATTTTTACTTCAATTTATTTATATTTATTTATCTGTATTTTGCAGTGCATGGTATTTTTATATGTATAGACTACAGATTGCATGTTGTCACATTTAACAAGCTATAGCATGTGAGCACTTGCCTGCATATATGGTAAGTTCATCATTTCATTCATTCATTTTTCATTCATTATCATTTTTGATAGAATTTTGAAAATTTGACATTTTGTTTAAGATGGCGACAGGGCAGGATAGAACTGTTGAAAAACAGAGTTTAGATTTTGAACTTTTAGATCAAAATGATATTAAGAGAATGATCAATTATTTAAATGATCATACAGAATATAAGGTTGTCACCAGGGAAGAGTATGACCGATTCCAATTTAGTACTCCAAAGCCTAGGGTTAAAACCGAGAACGATCAGGCACCGCCTAGACCACCCCCGCCCACTCCTAAGAGACAATATTCTTTGATCCCTGCGGATCAGAGTGGGAACAACTCCAACACTAACTGGCAAAGACCAAGAATTCCTACTTTTTCGGGTGATCATAAAGGGGAGGCTACTTTTGACGTCTGGAAATACGAGGTTAAGTGTATACTCAGAGAAGGGAATTTTGATGAAACTATAATAGTTCAATCGCTCCGAAGTTCATTAAAAGGTCAAGCTAGAAGCCTTTTATTAACTTTACCTGAAGATGTGGGTCCTGAGCAGATTCTAGAAAAGTTGGAGGGTGTTTATGGAAATGTTTACACTAGCGAAGCGTTACTACACAAATTTTACACTGAGAAACAGCAGCCTAATCAAACTGTGGCTGACTATGGTATGAAACTTGAGTCACTATTACAATCCGCTATTGAGCGAGGTCATGTAAACCCTGCATCTAAAGATGATATGCTTAGGTCAAAGTTTTGGTCTGGTCTTAGCGATCCCTTATTACGAAACGCAAGCAGGCATAAGTACGACTCAATTTCTAATTTTGATAAACTCATGCGCGAGATTCGTGCCATTGAGCTTGAACTAGCAAATTCAAATTCAAATGTTAAAACTAGCAATTTACAGCAAAGTTCTATTTCTGTCGAACTCCAAAAAATTACCGAGGTGTTAAAAAAATTAGACACTTTCAGTCAAAGAATGGATTCTTTGGAATCGGAGTTAAAAAGCTTAAAAATCGAAAAACCCAAAAATCCGTCGAATCGGGGTAATTATCGGGGAAACCAAAATAACCGGGGTTCAAATCGATTCCAAAGAGGTCGTGGAAATAATCAAAACCGTGTTCGAGACTCAAACGGCAGTAATTTAAACGAATAGGAGTCTCTAACGCAGGGCAGGTTGGAGACTCGTGCAGAGAAAATGATAGCCCAATTGATAATAAATTACTTTCAAGGCTGGTTGGTTCCTCGAATGAGACTGACGTCACCATAAATGGTAAATCTTGCAAAGCACTTTTAGACTGTGGTTCAATGGTATCGACGATTTCTGAATCGATGGTTAAACAAATGAAATCAATTACAGAGATTAAAGAAATCGGCGATCTCATTACAATAAGTGTAGCTTCCGGTGATAAACTACCATATTTAGGTTATGTTGAAGTTCATTTGAGAATACCTTTCATGAATAACGAAACTTTACCTGTACTCATGTTGGTAGTTCCAAAAACTGAATATAATCAAAAGGTTCCTGTGATTATTGGTACAAATGTACTAAATGTTTTAAGATCTTATACAGAAGAGAATAATAGCATTCCTCCTGAATGGAATGTAGCCTTTCAGTCACTAACAAACTCAATTCTTGTCCGTTCAACCAACAAAAAGCCTATAACTCTTAAGCCAATGTCAAGTAAAACTATGTCAGGTATAGTACGTAACGTCAACGGTGCAGCTGTTACTGTCGTTACGGAAAGAGTCGATAGTCAGTTTTTAGATGGTGTAATGGTGTGTCCAAGGGTTGTTCGAATGAATAAAGAGGGAAAATGTCGAATTCCTGTAAGGTTGTGTAACATGACGGCAAGGGTAGTTAAGATAAAACCAAAATCAATACTGTGCGGTGTTAGTGAAGTCAGGGTGTTACGCCACGTTGATCCTTTCAACGAGGACATCAAGGTTAAACCGGATCGCGAAGTTGATACCAACATACATATTCTCCGTGACGATTTAGAGACGCTTGGTTTTAAGTTAAACGCAGACTTATCGGAAGAAGTCAAGCAGCAGTTTTATAAACTTATCGGTAAGTGGAAGTCTATTTTTTCAACGGGACCTACCGATCTAGGTTTTACGACACTTGTGGAACACGAGATAAAGTTGAGCGATGAAACTCCGTTTAAAGAACCGTATAGACGCATACCTCCGTCAATGTTTGACGAAGTCCGTGAACATTTGAAAGAGATGTTAGATGCGGGTGCAATTCGGGAGTCAAATAGTCCGTTTTCGAGCAACATCGTTCTCGTTCGGAAGAAAGATAACTCTTTACGATTTTGCATCGATTACCGAAAATTAAATTCTCGTACTATTAAGGATGCCTATCCGACCCCTAGAGTCGAAGAGACAATCGATTGTTTGGCTGGCTCTCAGTTCTTTTCCAAAATCGACCTTAGATCGGCCTACTGGCAGTGTGGAATAAAAGAGTCTGATAAATACAAGACCGCCTTTTCAGCTAGTCCTTTGGGATTTTACGAGTGTAACCGGCTTCCTTTCGGTTTAACCAACGCGGTTGCATGTTTCCAGAGATTAATGGAGAAATGCATGGGTGAAATGCATTTAAGAGAATGTCTTGTATTTCTCGATGACATCATTATATTTTCAAAAACCGCTGCTGAACATTTAGAACGTTTAGATGCCGTATTCCGTCGTTTAAAAGAAAACGGTCTCAAGTTGAAAGGGAGCAAGTGTGAATTTTTCAAAACTGAAATTAAATATTTAGGATTCATTGTATCCGCGGACGGAATTAAACCGGACGACGAGAAGATCAAAACCGTCAAAAATTGGCCCGAAATAAAAAATGTGAAGGATTTGCGGAAGTTTCTAGGTTTTACGTCATATTATCGAAAGTTCATTAAAGACTTCGGCAAAATAGCTAAGCCGTTAAACGATCTCCTTGTCGGACACCCAACGAATAAATCAGGTGCTAAAAAGTCCAAGTTAAAACCTAAGAACCCATGGCGTTGGACAAGTATTGAACAACAAGCGAGAGATACTCTTATTGAAAAACTAACCACTCCTCCTATTTTAGCGTATGCGGATTATAGTCTTCCTTTTGAAGTACACACTGACGCTAGTTCAGAAGCACTAGGGGCAATATTATATCAGCGTCAAGACGGTGTTGATAGGGTGGTAGCTTACGCAAGTCGTGGTTTGCGCGGATCAGAAAAACTTTACCCTGCACATAAAAGGGAATTTCTAGCTTTAAAATGGGCTGTAACAGACAAATTTCATGATTATTTGTTTGGTAGCCGTTTTGAAGTCAAGACTGACAATAACCCGTTAACTTATGTGTTGGATAAAGCAAAACTAGACGCGACTACTCAACGATGGGTAGCTTCGTTGGCTGACTATGACTTCATTATCACATACAGGAGTGGTAAAACTAACGTTGATGCTGATATTTTATCAAGATTGTCTCAACCAACTAAGTCAGTTGATAGAAACGTTATAAAAGCACTTTGCACTTCGGCACTAGTTTCAGACAGTCCGAGGGTAGAATCTGTATTTTTAGCTAAAGATACCGAAGGATTGGAGTCGTTTTCACCTTCAGATCATGCTATTAGTGATATAGTTTGGGCAGATGAACAGAACGCTGATTTAAACATTTCCCAAGTTATTGATATATTTTTGTCTGGTCGAAAACCCTCGAAGAAGATTTTAGCAAGAAAATCTAAAGAGGTTTGAAGGATTTTGAACGAGTGGGAAAAATTGTCATTGAGAGAAGGAGTCTTGTATAGATCTTGTGATTTGAATGGCGAGAAGGTACAACAGTTGGTATTACCTGAGGTGTACCGAGATGTAGCCCTTACAGGCTTGCATGATGATGTCGGCCACCAGGGTCGTGACCGTACGTTGTATTTGGTCAAATCTCGATTTTATTGGCCAGGTTTGGATAAAGATGTTGAGAGGAAGGTATCCACGTGTACTAATTGTATTATGAGGAAGTCGAAGGTTCAAAGGTCAGCTTGTTTAGTGAACGTACAATCCAGCCAACCTCTCGAGTTGGTTTGCTTAGACTTTTTAGGACTAGAGAGATCAAAGGGAGGCTATGAAAACATACTCGTTATTACCGATCATTTTACCCGATTTGCTCACGCTATTCCCGACAAAAAACCAGTCCGCTCACACAACAGCAAGGGTTTTATGGGAGAATTTTATACAATACTATTCTTTTCCCGCTCGATTGCACAGCGATCAAGGAAGAAACTTTGAATCCAAAGTTATTAGGGAACTGTGCAACCTAGCTGGAATAAAGAAATCTCGTACAACCCCATATCATCCTCAAGGGAATGGGCAGTGTGAGAGGTTCAATCAAACGCTTCTTAATATGCTTGGTACATTGAATGATGACCAAAAAGCAGATTGGAAGAGTTTTGTTTCGCCTCTTGTACATGCCTACAACGCAACACGTCATGAGAGTACGGGTTATAGTCCTCATTTCTTGCTGTTTGGGTGGCATCCGCGGTTAGCGATTGACGCGTTTTTCGGTACTCAGACGGACTCATTAGCCGATAGATCGAAAGATTCGTATGTTCAGAAACTGGGACGAAGACTTCAGTTTGCATATAAAGCCGCCGAGAAAGAAGCAGAGAAGTCGAGTAAGCGACACAAAGCTAGATATGATTTGAGAGTCCGTAGTTCCTTTCTCAGTCCTGGTGATCGAGTTTTACTTAAAAACGTAGGCCTGAGAGGGAAACACAAACTCGCAAATAAATGGGAACGTATCCCATATACAGTTAAATCGCAACCCGATTCAAGTATTCCAGTCTATGTAGTGAAACGTGAATATGGCCGAGGCAGTACAAAGACCGTGCATAGAAATTTGTTACTTCCGATCGGTTCTCTACCCCTGTATGAGAAAATTGCTAACAAATCACGTTCCAAAGATCATTCATCATCAAACATGACTACACCGGAAAAACCGTTGGAAAAACATGGATGTTCTAACTTTTCCGACGATTCCAATTTACAGTTTCATGAAGAACCTGACTTATCAGAGGACGAAGAATGTTTCGTTCCGTATAGGAATACCGTAAGATACGTGGTAACAAGAAAAGAACTTAATCCTTTTGCAGCTGAATTTACGCCTTCTCGAAATGCGGAAAACTTTATCAATGAGGAAAATACACGTTCCGACGCTACTGGTTCCCAACGTGGGGCCCGACATGAATTACCGCAGTCTCGGTTATCGCCGTCAAGTTCACGCAGTAAAAGTCCGTCCTTTGATCTCTCTGGCCCCCAGAGTCCAGATATTGAGGGGTTAAATCAGTCGAGTGTTGAAGATAATACTAGTTCAGGTTCTGTTCCAAGTAATTCTGGTAGGTTAGTCAGGAGAAGTGGCAGAAATATAAAACCTCCGGACAGATATGGAGATTTTATTTTTTACTGATTCATAATTTTTCATGTTGGATTGACTACTGCGAGACAATTGTCACCAGCTAGTTCAATTTAACACTTTCCTTTTCCTTAAAGAGTTAAGCATTTTTCTGTTGTTTCTATTCTTCAGATCATGAATTCTTATGCATATTGTTCCAGTAGAGGCAGATGTTTACAGGACTTGCAGTGTGCGGGAGTTGTTGTAAAACCTGGTGTCAAGTTATTAAAATTATTTGACATTGCTAAAAGGGACTTGCGTTTGGTTGAGGGGACAAGGATTGTGTATTTTGTTTGTGGTATTCCCGATATTTGTACTCTTCTTAGGGAAGAACATCCTTTATACGAGGAATCAATTATTAATATGAATATAAGTACAGATTCTATTGTTGACACCTATAAAACTAATATTGAAACTGTATATAAGGGTTTACGGGATATAGGTTGCCAAGCTGTATTTTCTACTATTTGTACCATGAATTTTGAAAATGGGACCCATCACAGATTGGCTAAGCGTAAAACCACATTCCTCAGGCACGAGTCCCAGTACCTGTTCATGCAGGATAGATTAAATTCTGTCCTTTTAATTCTAAATAGATTCATAACTGAATTTAATAGTCAGCATGATATATGTACACCATTTCTACATAGTTATGTACATCAGAAATGTTCTAGTAAAATTCGATATAAATATACAAAACTTGTAGATGGAGTACATCCGGCACCAGATCTGGGAGAGAGATGGGCTTCACATCTATGGAAAGTCATACTGGACAATGAATCTCGAGTTAAAAATTGATTTTGTATTTTTAGTTAAATGTGTGTATATTTTCATAGTATCGAGGCATTTGCCACATACTTATGGTGCACATACAGTTTGTCTTTAATTTGTTTTTATATACATCAAAATTCGGGACGAATTTTTGTCCTGAGGGGGGACTATGTCACGGGAAGCTAATTGAGCTAATTGTTTTATTTAAATTGAAAGCTTTCCGATTGGTGTGTTCAGATATTTTATTCGTTTCATTATCATATATCATTCATATATATTCATCATTTCACATTAATGCTTGACTGATCAACCGTATATTCAAGTCAAACACACCTTTGCATGTTTTTCTTACAATCCTAAAGTTAAACACACCTTTGCATGCTTTTCGCACCTGTCTAATTCTAATTAGAACACCTGTAGTCATTCCAACACTGTACGTGGGTCTGAGTGGACTATTTTGAAATAGTTCCCTGTTTATTTACAGACAAATAAAATATTTGGGTAACAACATATTCTTTACGCCATACAAGGGAAATAACCCGGCGACACAGGCGAACAGATGCGAGCCAAATCTCAAACCATCTAGTTGCCATCCAAAAAATAGACAGATTTATTCCACCACTCCGACAATCACGAAACATACACTCACTCTCATATCATATTCCAGCTGGCAGAACTCAAATCTGGCAGAAATCCTTCTCCCCCCCCCCTTTACAATAAAAATTTGGAACAGTCTACCATTGAATATTGTAATGAGTGACTCTATTGAATCATTCAAAGCAGCAATATCAACCTGTACATACAATTAAGAAACCAGTAAAATGTACATATTTTTATCTTAAACTTTATAAATATTAATAATAAAAATAGAGAAACCATGTAAATATATTATATAGACAAAAACTTTAGTCCTCTACTTTCTTATTTTAATAGATCTATTTCGCCGTATGCGCCGTATGTATTGTAGGCGGTCACAATCCAGTAGAAGTAGAAGTATCTAATAGGGAGTTTTAAAAACCAGCAGATTTAACAATTTTGAGTCTATGATCATCTCTTAGCAATTGAATTAGGGAGATAAAATGTCAAAATGGATGAAATATAAAATGAATACCATTTTTTTCTGAAATGTAAAATAATTTTTATGTAAAGGAATGTTTTATTCAAGAAATTTTAAATAAACTAATACTAATATTTAATACTAATATTTATTGGTACAAACACAATTACAATAATTGGTTAAGACCGGATGAACTACAATATAGTTAGTATACAATATATAAAACAATACTATAATGGCAGAAGCACTCTGATTAGGTATATGAATTTATAGAGAAATAGACATACATCTATAAAAAAATGTACGTCATATGTACAACATGTATAATATAGGTCATAAATTAGATACAGAGAAGTTTCTAATTTCAAATAGCTTTTGAATATAACATGAAAGTAAATTTAACACATTTTGATTATTGGAGTTCATTATAAATTTAATGAACTTTTCCTCTTTTAGGTTATAGACATTTATGTTCAAAATTGAAGACAGTTTTTCAAAAAGAAGTTTTCTCTCATTTGAATATTTAGAACATTGCCAAATGAAATGTTTTTCATCTTCTAACACAGAATCTTCACATAATTTGCAGAATCTGTTTGTCTGTCAGAGGCTTTAATATTATTAGATATTACTATATATTAGCTTGACCTGTATGGGTGTAATTGAGCGAATAAAAAAAATAATACAAAATTAAATGATTTGCTAATAGATATTACATTCATGTAATGTTTTGAATAGTTTTATCACAATTTATCCTTTATACTAAACTGACTCAGAGCAGTGTCATGTAATTGGTAAAATATGAGTTCTAATGAATCAAAAACAAATATTTATAAGTCAAGTTTTAAATACTTTAAATCAAAATAATTAAAATCATTTTATATTAAATTTATAGAACTTTATATTATCTTTCAGAATCCGCTAAAATTATATTGATATGTTGATCCATAGATTCAAAAGTTATAGAGAAAAATATACCAGTTTTTTCACCCTTCCGCAGATTAGTGACTCCCTTCGCCACAAGACTATACAACCGGGCAAGACATGACAAGACAAGAAACTTATTTAAAGTCTGTTCATCTATAAACATATAACAAACATAAGCTCAGTAGAGCTGTTTATCGACATACAAACATACCATTATATTTAAGACATACATTTGTTAAGACAGGCATATTAATATACATGATAAGAATTCAAGTTACCGATATTTGTTAAGAAATCATACACAATTGTTAAAAGGCATGCTTATTAAGAACCCTAAAAACACCATAATTAGAATAGCTAAAGCACTTGGATAATTTTTAAGCATAATTAAGAGCACAATAAGTTATAAGCATAAAGTTCAGTTTTAAGCATATATAAAAGCATAAGCTCAGTTATAAGCACAACTAAAAGTACAAAGATCAGTTTTAAGCACGGATAAAAGCATATAGATCAATAATAGCACAAATTAAAACACAAAGAAAAGTTATCGCACCTCTAAAAGCACAAAGATCAGTTACAACTAAAAGCACTGATAAATTATATGAATAGCTATTATTGAAGCAAAAATTCGCTTAAATTATGTCAAAGTAAAATAAGCACAGCCACAATTATCCAGCGAAGGATCAGAGGAGTGATCCATCTAGACAAAGACAAAGACAAAAAGTTTTATTTAAAGTTGGTACATTTGCAAACAGATAACATAAGCTCTAATGAACTTTTAAACCGACATACATTACATAAACAATCACTAAATGACTTAATATACATACATGCAACACACAAACAACAAACAATTACGTACAAACATAAAAACACATCAAACACAGTCTAGGCTGATTACATAGTGTGGGGCCACAACTTAAAGGTTCTAAATATCACAAATAAAAGGAGGTTTTAACACATAAAAAGCACGATCGATCTTTTAAAAATAAAATTAAAAGTAAAATACTATAGAGAAAATTAAAATAATATAGGAATAAAACTAGAATTGTTTTAGGTTACTAAAATTGATGTCTCCCCTTCATATGAAAATTGTTTATTAATTTTTATCTGGAATTATGTTGTTATTGTGTTTCTATAAAAAAAAAATGACAATGTTGTTAAGATGACAATGGTGGTTTTTTTTGGGGGGGTGGAATGGGGAGGGGTGAAAGGTCTGCTATTTCTGGGTTGTTGGAACTCATATTGTGACAGAAAGCTATCATTACTAAAGTTTCATCAATTGTTGGATATGATTTTTTTTTTCACAAATCCTGGCAATCATTGGAGGGCTAAAACAATGTTCTATCTACCTACAAAATTTTATGGTATGTCATTTTCATAAAGGAAAAAGCAAAACTTTTAAAACAAATGAAACCTAAAATGGGGGAAAAAACAAATGTAAATCTTAGATGGGACAAACCAACAGGGACAAATGGTTGAGGATAAATAAATTATATATGCAAACAAATTTCTTGGTGGAACGGCTCAGACACAAACATACATGTAAATAAAAAAATAATACTAAAGAATATAAGAACATTATTCGGCACAATATTTTTGTTACATCAAGTTATAAAAACTATTGAGCATACTTTGACATTACTGTAGTCCATTGGGCACACATGTAAGTTATCTGGTCCTCTGAACATGCACACTGACACAGAAATACGAGAACATAATTAGACACAAAAAGATGACGTCTGGCTGTAATCAATAGAGCATGAGCATACTGTGGTGTGAATCTGATGTGAGAAATATGCCATACAGTCATCTTATGCAGTGTGTATGTGATTCTCTTTTGACCTGAGGCAAAACATTTAAGGGTAATGCAACCATCAACACTACTCATTCAAATATCTATGGCATATGTCAAAAGACAAAAACATTATAGCCCAGACAATAATATGGTCCAAAATATCATCAAAAATGACCTTGAGGTCAAAGGTCAATGGTCAATCATGCTGGTACGCGACACATCGGTTTGTTTGTAGTGACCTACCCACATACCAAATATCTACGACCTATGTCAAAAGACAAAAAAGTTATGGCCCGGACAAGACTATGGTAAAAAATATCATCAAAAATGATCTTGAAGTCAAAGGTCAATGTCAAAGGTCAACCATGTTGGTACGCGACACATCCGCTTGTAGTCACCTACCTACATACCAAATATCTAAGGCCTATGTCAAAAGACAAAAAAGTTATTTTTCCGACAATAATTTTTTTTTACAGTACTTATATGTCAAGATTAACATTGTAAATGAAATTGAGGTATAATAATATAACTTGAAAAATAAAACAGAAGATTGATATAGTAAATTGCAAAAATGATCAGCAAGACAATGCAAATCACTATGTTGGTCTAAATTGAATGACAATTTATGACATATCAGTTTTCTCCTTTTAAATAAAAAATCATGAATTAATTTTAAACTAATCAAAATTTTACTCTAAATGTAAAACTATTGAATGCCGCCAGTAAAATAAAGTGTAGAATAATTTTAATCTTACATGATAGTGAACACAGTTTTCTAAAAGTTTAAAAATACAAGATTGTCCTACTGTTAAAGAATTTCTATTGTGTTTCTTATTCAAACTACACCGAGACAGTTAACAAGAGACCATACAAACAACGATTAATTGTAGTTATGAACAGAGAAATGTTATGAGGAAGGAGCTAGGGGAGGGAGAAAGGAGCTGAAGGGAGGGAGAAAGGAGAAAGGTACCCCCTGTCCACCCCCTCATTCTTTACAAAATCGTCCAGGTCATTTAAGCATTTAAGAAGTGGGGATAGATTTACCCCTTGACAAACTCCAGAAGACAACAATCGAAAGTTGAACTATATGTTATTAATGATTTTTTTAAATGTGTTATCAGAGAAGTTGTTTAATATATCGATTTCATAAAATTAGTAAGATAATCGTAATGTTGAAGATTTCAAGTGCGAATGTGGTTAATAATTGAATTCTTGGATCTATGTGATTCGGCTTGCATTTTACCCCATTTACTCTTGGAATTCAGAACAGCAGCCGGTGTTGCGAAATTCATGAAAAGATTGTGCTTTCAGTTACACAAAAGTATGCAATTTATGTTTAAAAATATCAAAAACGATAAATGCAACTCAAATTGACTATTTCCTATATAGTGTCCCTGTCAAATGGCAACTTGTTTTCTAAATTATAAGTAATTCCTCAAATTAAAAATGTTTCAGCATAACCGGTGTGTTTTTCTTATTATCAACAATGAAAAGAAAAGTGCGACACTATGGAACAAAGGACACTGTCACACAGACATTATCTACGAAATTTCACAGGTATTTCATTAACAAATTAAAAAAACCAACTTTGATTGAACTTCGGAAAACAGTTGATCACATTGGTTACTTTGACAAAAGTTGGACAAATAATAACAGTGAATCCCTAAATCATGTTTTGAAGCGAGCCATCGACTGGAAATCACAACCATTATTGGATTTAGTATACAGATTATAAGAGATATTGTGGACACCCAATATAAGGATTTACTCAGATCATTGGTTTCAATTGGACAGTACCGACTAGCGGACAGCCATAAACAGTTCCAGGTGTCGAAATCGCTATGGATGACCAAAAACAGTTGCCGAAAGAGAACGTTTCTTTAGAAGATTCCGCAACCATTTGCCGCCAGACCAAAAGACCGTTACTTCGAAAGACGGACTCATGACTGTCATTAAACCGAGAACCCGTGGAAGGAAGAAAGGTCAACTGAAGAGGAAAATCAACGAACGGACGACGACTATTAAGAATACAAAGAATTGCGATTTAGATTTTGAGTGATATTTCAATGTTTATTCTCTTTTTGTCAAGGGCGAGACACGTAGTACGTTATCGGACAACGAAAATTGACCCGAGACGTATGCATGTATCTAAGTAGTTTTAAAATTGAAAAATAAACATTTAACTAATTGCTACGCGAACTACGACGGATGTCCCGAGCCTTGTGCAGGATGTCTTAGTAGTTTTAAATTTGAACATTAAAACTTAACTAAGTGTTACGCGGACTACGACGGATGTCCCGAGCCTTGTGCAGGATTTCTTAGTAGTTTTAAATTTGAACATTAAAACTTAACTAAGTGTTACGCGGACTACGACGGATGTCCCGAGCCTTGTGCAGGATGTCTTAGTAGTTTTAAATTTGAACATTAAAACTAAACTAATTGTTACGCGGACTTCGACGGATGTCCCGAGCATTGTGCAGGATTTCTTAGTAGTTTTAAATTTGAACATTAAAACTTAACTAATTGTTACGCGGACTACGACGGATGTCCCGAGCCTTGTGCAGGATTTCTTAGTAGTTTTAAATTTGAACATTAAAACTTAACTAAGTGTTACGCGGACTACGACGAATCTCCCGAGCATTGTGCAGGATTTCTTAGTAGTTTTAAATTTGAACATTAAAACTTAACTAATTGTTACGCGGACTACGACGGATGTCCCGAGCATTGTGCAGGATTTCTTAGTAGTTTTAAATTTGAACATTAAAACTTAACTAATTGTTGCGCGGACTACGACGGATGTCCCGAGCATTGTGCAGAATGTCTTAGTAGTTTTAAATTTGAACATTAAAATTTAACTAATTGTTACGCGGACTACGACGGATGTCCCGAGCCTTGTGCAGGATGTCTTAGTAGTTTTAAATTTGAACAACAAATCTTAACTAATTGTTACGCGGACTAAGACGGATGTCCCGAGCCTTGTGCAGGATTTCTTAGTAGTTTAACTTACAAAAAAAAAACAAAAAAACCTTGGTCTACTTCTTTGCAATATTATAAGCAATACCAAGCTAATAATAATAATAATAATAATAATAATAATAATAATAATAATAATAATAATAATAATAATAATAATAATAATAAATAATAATTTGTACTTTTCTAGAAATAAATTATAACTTATATGGTACAAACAGACTTAAATGAATAAATATATAAACACCCCTGACCCTCCCCCACATGCTCATAGCCTTGACATGGTGTGGGGGCTCTAAATTATTTACAAGTATAATTTCAATTGTGTTGTCTGAAAGGTCAATTAACAATTCATTGTAATTGTAACTAATTTTGTCTAATATAAGCTACTAACAAGGATGACATATTTAAAATAACAACAGAGACATATAATTACATGTAATACCAAGAATGAAAATATATATATTTAAATATCATTATAAAACTATAGACATTATTTTTATTTCACACATTTCATTTGTCTCTATTACCATTTTCAATATAACTTGTACTGACAGCACTTTTAGTACTTTTATTGCAATGAATTGGAGTGCTCTCCCCTTGCTATTTGACCTAATATAGGACGTATCGGGCGGTTACAAAAATCGATTCTGTGGGATAAAGCGTAATTATTTTTTCACAAATAGTGTATTATTATCATAATATATGGTAATATCTATCATTTCTGAGTTGTTTTCACCACAGATATGGTTGTTTTTACACTATTCCACGTTGTTTTTACACTTTTCAGGTTGTTTTTACACTTTCGATGTACCCCGTTTCTTTTAATAGAAAATAAAACTACTAAATTAATACTTTTTAGGATTCATTTAATTTCTTTCTGTTTACTTTGCATTATTCAAAATGTATAAGTTGCTAATATTAACACATTTTATCTATAAAATCAACAATATAAAAAGTAGTAAGCTGCTGATCTATTAGTTTCCCCAACAAGGTGCGACATGCTTTATGCCACCCTCGGCATAATGATATTTGATTTAAAAAAATTCCCTGCTCATTTTTACCATTGTCAGGAATGGGAGCAGAAATAAGAAATTTTATTTGTGTACCACCCATGTCACAGGTGAAATATACAATCGATGGAATGACGTCTAATTTGAGGGAGCATACAGGTTGTTCACGTCATGAACATTGAGAAGCGCTAAAGGCGAAATGATTGCCTGTTATGAAATTTTAATGCACAATCACAATTTTATCTTTATATTTTTCTCTTACTCTTGGCTATCGAAGATGGTATATATTATACTTTATATCTAGACTGTTGATTTTGTTGTTATTAATTTTTTAAAAGGAGGGGGAAGTATTTATTAAGGCGTTTAGGGTTATTTGCTTTGCAAGAAGGTCTTTATCACCCTAATAAATACCTGTATTATTATTATTATTATTATTATTATTATTATTATTATTATTATTATTATTATTATTATTATTATTTTATATTTACACGTTTTGATTGAAGACAGATAGCTTAACAAATCAACTGGTTTAATAACTGCGTACCAAACTTCTTTTAAAATACCCTTCATTTCGTTGTCCAAAATAGCATTTAGTTTATTCAGGAAAAAAAAAACATGCTTGTGTCGTTTTTAGCAGTCCTCACAAAATTTACCCGTTATCCCTCCAGTGTCTTTTAAATAATATTCCCGAAAAATACAGAAAAGTGACATATCGTACAATGAATTATTGAACATTAGTGAAATATTTATAGGATAATTAATTGGGCGGAGTGAATATCCAAAATATATGATCACGAGTGCCGCATAACGCATCTGATTAAACGAGTTTAATCTGATGCTTATGCGGCACGAGTGATCATATTTCGGATATTCACGATGCCCAATTGATTATCGTATTTATTAAATAGATAAAAATGGTTTTCGTAAAATTTTAATGCCAAATTCTAAATTTTATGAACGGCGGGTGAACATCTGTATAGCACAAAACCATTGTGACGTTTTGGCGGGAAAAAACCCGAGAGTGAAAATAAACGATAATTTTCACATGTGATTTACCGTGATTTCTGTCACTCGGAAAATTCGATATTTCATCTCTGTCTATATAATAAATAGTAAATAGTTAAATACATTGCAAACTTTGTATCGCATGCTGTATCACCACTCAACCAAATATAGGCCCTCTGGAACCGTACTAAGAGAGTTCACAGTGGCGGATAGAGAATGCCTTATCGTGACCATTGGGGGTTTGTCAGGTCATAATACCTGAGCCTGACCGTGGACCATAGTGTGCTTTGAGAGTGCCACACTCCTTGCACGATAAAGACCTTTCTTGTAGATGTCGATAAGAGTAAAGCCGCTAAAAAGCCTAAATTTTACAACCTAAAGCATACTCCAAAATTTTTCCAGTGGCATATGAAATTGTGTGCTGTGCGCTTTTTTCCAACTTTCCCGAATTGATTTATTGTTTGTTAACTTGTTTGGTCTTTTCGAGAATAAAGCTGAAATACTGCTCACAGGACGTAAAACAAACATCTAATCCATTTAAAATCTTAAAGCTCTCGAGGCTAAGATTGGTACCTGATGGTGATACAGCATACCATACGACTTTTACCTGGTATAATTCTATATCAAGCATGTTACATTGCTAGATATTTATGGATTAATGTACGACAGAAAAATAAACTGTGGAAAAAAGTCAGAGCCTAATCGTAAGGTTCGGTATTGACTAGATCGAGTTAACCTAGCTATAGTAATTAACAAGAGCCTCACCGTATGGTTCTATACTGACCACAGAGTTTACCTAACTATTGTCATCTAAATGTAGGTAGCATTTCAACTCATCATAAGAATTAAAGAAAATTCATTTCGAAATTTTCAGGTTATTTTTTTAACAAGAAATATAAACTAAGGAAGAAAACTAAAAAAAATAACGGTAGAGGTATGGTTCTTATGCGCTGCACTTCTACTCTTCCCCAGATACCTATATATCAAGTTTGAAGTAACTTCACGCATGTTATTCTCGGCAAGAACCTATAAATCAATGCTAGTTATACTAGTCCCAGTTCTACGGAAAAGCTACTGAAAAAATTAAGGGAGATAACTGAATAATTAACATATTATGGTTTTTGTGCAATACACCTGTACTCATCACCAGGTACCTATATACCAAGTTTAAAGCTTAAGTGAATCCATTCTGTAGTTTTTTTAATTATTTTCCCAAGAAAACACAAAATAAGGGAGATAACAATTAACATGGGTAGAGTTATTGAGTTTGTGTATTGCACTCCTACTCATCAGGATCTATCCAACCTTTGTTCAAGTTTAAAGTTAATATGCCTATATGGTTTTGAAGATATGTTCCAGACAAAACTATGACAAGCTAAATAACGAAAGTACGGACGAAGTAGCCACTATATGCCCCCTCCCTGCTTCAGGCAGCATAAACAACTAAAATCTGTACTCATATACCGCGTTTAAATTACAGCCATCCAGTATTTTTCAAACAAGAAATACTAACTAAGGGGGATAACTAGAAAATGAACATATGCAGAGGTATGGTTCTTGTGCAATGCACACCTACTCATTATGATCTATCCAACCTCCAACTTTGAACTAAAAAATGTCAAACGGTTATGTAGATATGCTCTAGACAAAATGATGGACAGAAGGACGAAAGGACAAAGTGGTGACTATGTAGTAGTGTCATCTTCTGGGTTAAATAACCACAACAAGAAGGCTTGGATTCAAGGGTTTATTATAGTAACAATATATAACCCAACTTGTGGAGCAATCCGTTACTCTAAGGCACAAACAAAATAGATTCTAGTACATCTAGTACACACTATTACAAATGTAAAATGTCAAACTTGCTTGTCCGGAGAATATAGTCAGTAAATAATCAACTTCTTTTCAACAGAGAAGAAAACCATTGCACCCGTTTTAAATATTTTCCACCCTTCTTCTCCAGAACAATCGAAAATTAACTATTAGCGCCAAAATTGAACTAGCCAATCAAATACATGAACTATAAATCACATGATCAAAAATACGAAGCACAATTACAGTCAAAATAGGTATTAAACAAGTCCAAAGGAAAACATGAAGAAGTTAAATTTTGAAATATTTTAATTTATTAATTACTTTCATTTTCAAATAATACTTTTACAATAAATACATAAAATAACATGCCTACTACATTCTCCCCTGCGTCAGAAAAATGACTTCCACGTCATTTAACATTCTTCATACTTTAATGACGTCCTCGGCATCCCTCTATGTAGCATTTTCTATTATCTTCAAAATGGTCTGTGAAATCTCTGTCTCAAGTCCTTTAAAGTTTCTAAGTTTGATTCATCAACCATTCAAATCTCTGCAGCCATGATGGTACTGGCATTCCTATAGCTTGCTGTGTAATGTAGTCTTTAAGGTACGCAGGTGGTTTCCGCACTCGTTTGGTCTCAGGTAAATCCATGGGTGGCGTTGGTAATATTCTCCGGCGTCTTCGAATTGGTTGATTAGGTGTTTCTGGAGCCAGTAGATTATGTGCATCTGCCTCTGCATCACCTGATGTGTCTGGGAGCGTACTGTCAGTTCCATTACTTCCATTAAGAGTATGTCCTCAATTCCTGATCAGCCGCTGCTTCACCTGTTATCACACCAGCCTCAAGGGGAGGTTGTTCACCAGTGTTCTGTACTGGAGGAAAAGCGTCCTCTTCAAAACCAATCCCTTGACCACTATCAACTCTTGTCTGATCGTCACCATCCAGGTTAATGGTCCCGTGTTGCCCCTCTACCACAGATTCAGCATCACTGTGTGTGTCACTCTGTGCGTCTCTCGTTGGCAACATAACAAAATAACCCTGCTCCGACTCCTCATCTGACTCAGTTTCAGTTTCTTCTTTGGAACTTTCAAACTTCGTCGGTTGTTCCTCAAAGGTCTTCCTAGTTTGGCGTCTCTTTGGTGCAGGTTTCTCAAGATTATCCTTAACTGGCAGATGTCCTATAGGTAAAAGGAGGTTTCTATGTAATGTTCTTTTGCGTCCTTCACCATTCTCTTTCTGGACCACGTAAACAGGAATTTCACTGTTAGGCTGTCTAACAATTCTGTACGTGTCCTCTTCCCATTTGTCTGCTATCTTGTGTTTCCCATCGAAGGCTTCTACTTTCACTAGTACACGATCTCCGGGTTGTAGTATGGCTCCTTTTACTCTTCTGTCATAGTCTTTTTTGTCGACTTCGTGCTATTTCTGTTGATTTTGAGGCCAGATCGTATGCCTTCTTCAAACGTTCTTTCATTTCTGTAGCATACTTCGTTGACGGTTGCTTAAAATCTGCCTCATCAAGTCCAAATGCTATGTCAACTGGTAAACGTGGTTGTCGACCAAACATCAGGAAATAAGGGGAGTATCCAGTTGTGGTCTGTTTGGTACCATAGTGGACAACAAAGTTGTTGAAGAAAGCTTCCGCTGTGGTTCTCGCTGTCTGATTCTTGGTAGGAACTGCCAAAGCATAACGGGTAAAGTGATCCGTAATTACCAAGATGTTCTCATATCCACCTTTAGACCTTTCCAATGACAAATAATCCATGCATACAAGTTCAAGTGGTTGGGACGTCTCGATGTTAATCAATGGTGCTTTGTCTCTTGGCGATTGTTTCCTACGAATACTCCCCTTACAGGGAACATAACAATTTTTTATGTAGCTGCTTAAGCCAGTTAAGGTGATACCTACATAAAATATACCAAATATTGTCACCCCATCATGTTGGTTACTAAGGAACTGACCAATCCCAAAACCTTTCAAATGAAATAGAGGGAATTATTACAATATTGTATAATTTAAAAGATGTCATTGAACAAAACATGTCGCATGATTAAACTGTAAAACAGCTTGCAGACTAACTACTTCTAAAAATAAAGAGTAGGAAGATTAAGACTATAATTGAATAATGTCGCATGACATTGACTGACCCACAAGTACTTGTCACCAGCTTTCATTTGACATTAAAACAGAAAACAAAAAACTAAGCATTTCTAACATTGATTTTTATTTCTAATTTTCCATGTCTTTGTTTTGATTGGTTTTCTGTTTTAGAATTGACCAATCAGAATGACTTTTTAAAATGCAGTTCAGTTAATTTAATGTTTTTGCTTGAACACCATTGATACATGTATAAATTTGTGTTACTGTTATTGTTTATGTTAAAATTTATCTGTTGTTACTTGTGAAATTATAAAGATCTTGGTGAAACAAGCTGTGTGATAAATATTAAGTAACAAATTAAACCAGATTTTATTTGAAATTTAATGTGTGTAAAAATGCCCATAAAAACAAACAAAAGAAAAAAAACCAACAGATTTATGACAACATATAATGATAAAACAATTATAGCCTCTTAAGTTTCGGTCAATATATGTTTTTATCGACTTGATGAAAGTATATTGACCTCGGACTTCGTCCTCAGTCGACTTACAAATATGATCGAATATAGACGATTGTGGAATGAAAGAAATAATAATCTTCAATATAATACCTCAACTTTGAGAAGAGTACTGTAATAAAAAAAAGCAAAGTGTTGGAAAGACAAATGTTTACAGTAAAATCACAATATGACCTTTTCGAAATCACATATTCACCTGGCTATGGGGGGAAGGGGAGGGGAGACCTGCAGATCAAGGTAAAATACCGATAAGTTACAATTTCTATTGATTTAATTTTACCGTGATTTAAATTTTTTTAAAGATTTGCAATTAAATGTATTCAAACGTCAAAATAACTTTTTGTTTGTTTGTTTGTTTGTTTGAATGGTGTTTTAACGCCACTTTCAGCAATTTTTCAGCTATTTCATGGCGTCCAGTTTTTATTGGGGGAGGAAGCCGGAGTACCCGGATAGAACCCCCGACCTGCGGTAGGAAAACTGGCAATCCTTGTCAATTAAGATTGGAGTCGAGTACACCCTGCCTGCATTGAGAATCGAACCCGCAATCTCAGTGTTGACAGACCACGTGATCAATGGTAGACGAACTACCTTGACCACTCGGCCACCGAAAATAACGTTTATGTGCGTAAACATTGCTAAGAACTTAATAATATTTTCAGACTTTAAAATAAACAAAAAATTTTTGTTTGAAGTAGAGTCTTATTTTTTACAGAGACATGTAATTTTATGGATCTGTTTTTGCAAACCAATTTATTAGATTATTAACTTCTACAGTTATTTTCAACTATTTAAACTGTTGATGACCTTTATTCGAATGTAACTGAATTGTTTTTCTATTGTATTATTATGTACATTTTTCTAAATTTCATTTAGCTTTTATAATTTTTGTTGCTTAAAGGACTTCATATACGATTCTAGAGGAATGTTTAATAAAATATCTAATTCTATAAGTATAACTTATAACTCCTAATATAACTTGCTTCTTTAAAATAGTTTTTCATTAAATGGTTAAATCTTGAATTTTAAAAAAATAAAAATCCATATCTTTTCTGCTTTTTTACTATATAAAAAATAGATTTTCCCAACCAATGTTCATGACATTTTTCACTGATTCAGAATTCATTTTTTTAAATAACATGCCTGTTTTAAAATTTTATTTTCGTATAAAAATCATAATCTAAATTAACATTTTCGCGGCTTATTATGCGAGTCTAAATGGTCTTTCATTTCTGCCTTTCATTAAAGTTCCGTGTCATAAATAAACAGTTATCAAATAAACAAGGCACATCTAATAGACAATTACATCACAGAAATAAATCTTACCCCCACCCCCAGACACACACACACACGCCCTCGTTGTCCGCCGGCCAATCTCGTGCGCGAGAGTTTGGGATTTCGAAATTATCAATAATAAAAACCCAGGGAACTTAAATTTAATGTTCAAGATTGACTAATTTTCTACATAAAGGTTCCATTTTCTACCCTATAAATTATGAAATAATTCAGAAATAATACTGAAAATTATTGATCAAGGCTTTCTGGATGAGTGGTCACAAGCGCGTTAAAAATACTTAACAAATACGAAAAACTGTAAATGAAGTATTTTCTTTAATATTTAATTAGCCATTTTATCACTTACAACATGAACTATATTGTAGAGTATGGTTTTTTTACCTGAAAATCGATAACCGAAAACCGAAAACAATTATATATCATTAAGAACAGATCGAACTTAAGAAAATAGCCCTTGAAATGTGCATACATCGTGAATTGCCGCGAAATTTTGAAAGCGCTTCCAACGGAGAGTTCGTGGTCTACTCTACCGTCTGTCGGTAGCGTATAAAAGGAACACGTCTGATGGTACAACTAGTCAAAAGGTAAAAGTTATGCCATGCCGCTCCTTGATACTGCTACCAGAAATATTATCATCGGACGACTACACGAGTCCCCCAAAGTAAGATTGCACGGACCGAGAATGTGAACCAGAGTACCATTACCAGACTATGTAGCCGATTCCAAAAGACTGGTACGACTATACGACTAATGACCGTCAAATAAGTTGTATACCACGCATAACTGCAGCACGTCAAGGTAGGTACATCTGGGTATTCCATCTACGGAATCGAACAGTCACAGCAACAACATATGTAGTCGGGATACCTGGATTTGGAAGAATTAGCTCCCAAACAGTCAGAAACCGGCTCCGACAACATGAAATCAAACCCAGGAGACAGTATTTTTTAGCAGTTTGTAAAGAGTTACATCGACGGGTAAGAGTCAGATGGTGCAACAGGTTGAGGGTCTGTACATTCCAGAACAGGTGCAAAATCTGGTTTAGTGATGAGTCGCGGTCACTGCTATAGACGCGTATTGGTAGAACACCTGTTTACCGCTGACGAAATGAACGATTCGATGTCCATGAAATGGCGGCGGACGTAGCGTTATAATGTGAGCGGCGATCTCAGGTGACAGAAAATCATAGCTTGTATACGTACCCCACAACTTAACGGCACATTGGTACAGGGACGGCATCCTTAAACCACATCTTCTTTCAATTATCGACCACTAGAGGGAGTTATTCCATCAGGAATATGCTAGACCGCAAACACATCAACTAAACAGACATTCTTGATCGGAACAACATTATTGTGTTGCCATGGCCTTCGAAATCGCCGGATTTGAATCCCATCGAACATCTATGGGATCAAGTGCACAATTGTGTGCACCAGTGCAAACCAGCACCGAATGTCGAATATCGAACCCACTGTTAACTTCGCACCAGTACCTACTTCTGCCTTTTTCATCTGTCTTTTCTTTTTATCTTATGTCTGCTACTTCTCCTAGCTGTTGGTTGTGCCTCCAGGTATAAATAGGATAACAGGAAATAATTCAATGTTACCCTTTTTTTCGCATATGTTGCCGTCATCTATTAGTTTATATGATGTCTGATATTAAGGAGGTCATAATTCGTAAAGCTTCTCCCTGCATTTTGTTATAAGCTTTCCATACTTTAGCTTTTTTCTTTATTGCGCTTCCAAGCATACACGACATACAAATCAACGTGTATTGACAAGTTATGCGTAATATCTAACATAATCTTTCAAACATCTACGCTATACACACATCAAGATGTACTGAAAATTTATTCGTAATATCTCGTATCATCACCCAGAATGATGACGTAGCGCAAGCATCTATATCTCCAAACATTTGTTGCATTATTAGGCCCTCTAATTCTGGCAATGAGTAGCTGAAATTAGGGCTTACACCAGATGCGTGTGTTAAACTTCCCATTGCCAGTTCCCTAGTGATGCTTTTTTCCTACTACTTTGGCTGGTGTCATTCATCTTCTCTGTCCGGCACTTCTTTCTGAAATAACTTCCCTTTTTCTGCTATACCGACATCTTTCAGCTTCTCCATTTGTTCATCAGTAGTCCTTGCTTTTCAACTGCCACCATCTTTGTGACATAATCTACTTTTTGCTATCACACTTCTCTGTTGGTGTTTACTTCGTGTCTTGTCTTACTTTTTTACTGTTCATCTTACTTTTTCGGTTATAGACACCGTTGATACACGGGCTCGTACGTACATTTCATCAGGAAACAGACTAAAGAAAACTTCAAACCAGACTCAATGACAAACGTCATGACCTCAACCCCGCGATTTCCAACTTCCTGTTCATATATCAACATTTTAGCAGCTCCGGCGTTTGGTGTTTACACTTAATACACTATTCTGATTTTATTCCTTCATAAGTTATCAGGCCGTCAAAAGTTTTGTGAACAAACTTTGGATTTAATCAGAAGTTTATTTTGCATTAAGTGACATTTTCTGTTGATATAATAAATGACAATAATGAGTCCTTTGTTTAATTAAACAATAATGGGAACCATTTACTTTCTTGAGATGCGATTAAAAAAGAAACTACAACATTGAGTTGGTAATTCACCCTTAATGTTTTAAACGTGTTTTACACTTGAATAAGTAATTATGTATTCCATGTGCATTGAATTACATCTAAATAGCTTTACATCCTGGTATTTTGAGGTAATAAATTTCTTGTTTATTTTGTTTTCATTAAAGTCAATTCACTTTGAATTGTATATTTTCAAATTGCAAATCAATCGAAGACATGAATTCATTTAATGTATTTCCCACAATACAATTTACTTAATGTATTTCCCACAATACAATTTACTTAATAAAATTATCGATAAAGTATGAAAACACTTACTGTTTGCTAGACGTTATACTAACAATTAAAAATAAAGTTGCATTTGTAGACATATTGCTCGGTGTTTCAGTATTTTTTTTTAAAAAGACAATAATACAAATGTAATTGATTTATTGCAATTACTGTCATGCTGAATATCTATTTATAGACCAAGATGCGCGGTAACTTCCTGGTTGGACAATGTCAAGTAGTTTTGTAAACTTAAGGTAAAAACATGAAGTTTGCTTATTGGTATCACAGAAAGTAATAAAAGACTCCTGAATGGTGACAGTAAGTCAACAAACATGTACACACATAATACTTATATTGAACAAAAATATTAAACTACTGAATTGTTTCTATGTTTAATGATGTTTAACTCCACTTTCACTAATTTTTCAGTTTTATCATTACGTTCAGTAAGCTTAAGTACCCGAAGAAAACCCTCGACGTTCGGTAGGAAATTTGACTATCCTTGTCAATTAAGGTTGGAGTCGAGTACATCCTGCCTGCAGTGATACTCGAATTCACAGCCTCATTGTTGACAGGCACTTGTTCCTTTTTTCATAATTTTTTTTCTTTTCGCAGTACAAGTAATAAAATGAATAACGAAAGGAAAATGAAAGTTAAAAAATGGCCATTTCCCCATCAAATTACGAATTTGTACAAAAAGAAAAGGAAAAAAAAGGTCGAGAAGGAACATATTTTATTTTCCTACTTGAATTGCGAATAGGAAAATATAAATAACAAAAAGAACTAGACAAAGTTGATCTAGCGATCACTGATACCCCCGCTTTTGTGAAAATTTCTAACGTTTTTCATGGACTGTGACCTTGAAATTTGGTGGATTTCCACCAAAATCAATAGGCTTCTTACCAACAAAATATATAACAATATTTTACAGTTTCATTCAAATCGGATGCAAACTTTTTGAGTTATCGTCCGGAAACAACTTTTTTGTAAAAATTTCTAACGTTTTTCGTGGACTGTGACCTTGAAATTTGAGGGATTTCCCCCAAAATCGATAGGCTTCTTACCAACCTGATATATTACAATATCCCAAAGTTTCATTCAAATCGGATGTAAACTTTTTGAGTTATTGTCCGGAAACAACTTTTTTGTAAAAATTTCTAACGTTTTTCGTGGACTGTGACCATGAAATTTGACGGATTTCCCCCAAAATCGATAGGCTTCTTACCAACTTGATATATAACAATATCTTAAAGTTTCATTCAAATTGGATGTAAACTTTTTGAATTAGCATCCGGAAACCAGATGTGGACGGACGAACGGACGGACGGAAGGACGGACGGACATGAGGACCACTATATACCCCCGACTCTGGGTATAAAAATGGAAGTCTAAAAAGGAAAACGTTTGTCCAAAAGCAAAATATCGTATTTTTCCTATTCAAATCGCAAAAAACTAATGACTAAAAGGAAAGACAATACCGTTCTCAATATGTTTTCAATATAAAAACGATCACATCCAAGAGGAAAACAACTTCAGTTACTTAAAAAATCCTTGCTGAAAATTTGTGGAGGTCAGCAAAGTCAATGTCCTTAGAATTTGGAGTTCTTTTAAGGTAGCAAGCCATTGCTTTAATATAGTAATATAGTCATCATGTTTTTCTTTTGATATTAACATTCTTCAAGGCATCAACGAAAACAGATGTTTTAGTGCTGTCAGCACTGCCGAAACCCTTCATCTGCGAAATGCATATCTGTATAAAAATGACGTCATCAACGCAGGGTCAGTCACTTTTTTGTTTACTATATATGTTTAATACATATTTTGCATAAAAATATCTTATAATATAGGTATTTCATTTAGTGCTCATGCAGTGGTAAAACCAAATGTCAATCTTGTGTTGTTAAAGTAATTGGAAGCTTGTGATACCTTATTTACACTCAACCGATACAATCACATATGACAGGGAGTTAACAGACTTAATTAGCTTATAAATTTAATAGTATTTCCCTGTAAAACAACATATGGACACCGTATCTGAATACAATGTATCTTGTTAGACATAATTTAGTACTACAAGCACAATTTTATACTTTAATTTCCTTGCATCTTATGTATGTATTAATGAATTTGTTGATCATAATGATTTATATTTTTAGATGAGTGTTTTGAGAATTATCAAGTAAAGAAGTAAAAATTACAGTTAAACCAGTCAAACCAGTTGTTAGAAAATAAATCAGCCCTGTATTACCTCATGCTACATCGCCACTGATCATGCATTTAAAAATACAAGTTACAAGTATTATTCTGTTATTTGTTATGAGTAGTTGCATTTGTGAAAAAAAGATTTATAGAAAGTCAAATAGGAATGAGCAGTTTATTAACCTAGGAGCTTTATCAAACTATGTCTTTATAGGGGGAAGTCAGACCATCATACTTCTGGATTCTTCTTTAAACTTTTTAAATAGCCAAACATTGGAATCACCAGACAATGACTATAAAACTCAGTACCCAGTAAACTGGCTAATGATTCCTTATGGAAACATTACAGTTGTTTGTAATTATGGATACAATGTACGTGAAACTTTATGCTTGAATTACAAGGTTAATACCAGTAATCAGTTAGAAATAATAAAGGGTAGTTTTTCATCAGAGTTTACAATTGGAGATCCATTTACTGATTTTATTCCTATTGTAGCTGAAAATGTTGACACTAAGACAGTAGTTTTTATAGCTTCTTCAAACTGCTTGAGGATTATAGGAAGTGAAAATGAAAACTGCATTGCAATTGAAAGTTATTTGTTTCCAGATATGAGACAAGAGATCACCAGATTGAACTATAAAGTTTTATACAAAGCAGAAAAGCGCGTGAAATTTAAATCAGCATTTAAAGCTGATACATTTATTTACTTCCTTTTAAGTATAAATAATACACATTCAAAATTGGGGAAAATGTGCACTGTCAAGATCCTACATGAAATTTTAACATTTACTTGTAAATAGATATTATTATATTGTTTCCGATACACGTATGCATTGTATTGCTATTGCAGTCTCCGCATATTTGCCATGTATAGATATATATATTTATTTATTACTTTGGCCTTAGTACAGTTTCGCTGTGTAAATTGCAGCATTGAATAGTTGTGGCCTTAATATGTACTTTACCTGTTGGCTATTTATAAATAAGAGTAGTCAAACGAGTTTTTCAAACAGGTAACACACCTATTTAGGAACACCCGATTCCTAATCAGTTCAGCTCATGCTTTCCAGGTGGAAGGATGTCGCACCTGTTGTATATAGTTTTGAATTGTGTTTCATTTGAAATGTAATATACTGTTTTGCAAATGTGCATTAATTCTGAGGTTCTAGCCTAGTATGGATATTTGTCCTACTGTATGGAGTGGAACAGCAAACTAACTATACTGTATATGTATCACTGAACTGTATTTGAAACCAGACCAGTATAATGTTGTCGAGGAAAGTACTAAGTTATTAAATTCTTCAAAAGTTCGTCATAGAAATTAATGGATCCATTTTAACAGGAATTGATTACCGGCTTATTTGGACATTTTGAACATTTGTATTTTGTAGTTATAATTATTGTGTTTCAACACCTATTTGTTTTGCGTTTGTTTGTTTTTTTTTTTTTGTTATTAAAATTGTTAATTTAACTAAGACTAGTATTTCAAAATCATGAATATACTGAATGACTGCATCCACCCGTCCGTCCTGTGTCAAATGGTGTCAGAAGTGGGATTGTCAGTCGTCAGTTTTTTTTAATTGGATAGGAATGAAAATCTGTTTTATGTCATAGAGTATAGAATTTATTGGGTGTTATTTTGGTTTGTTACATTTCACTTATCACATTTGATTAAATTTCAGAAATTGTAATGTTGCCAGAAACGTGAGAGTTTGGAACCTCGGAATAAGAGTGTGATGATTTCTTGCCTCGGAGTTTCTGCACTTTTGCAAATGCTTAGTCGATAAAATGTAGGTATTGTTATTTACGGTGTAGTCAGATTGAGGTCATAGTTTGTATGTGTTGTATATGCACTTGTGGGCTGAGCTTTGGCCAATTGTAATACTAATTAGTACTACGTGATATTTCAGTTTACAAACATTGTCCTTGTTTGACTAGTTGGCTACTGTTTGGTATTGAATACCTAAGCAGAACTCAAATATGGAGTCTCTTAAGGAGTTGAGAGATTGTGGCGAGTCTTTGGGACTAAAAGGTGAGGATTTGGTCAAGTTTATAGAATCACAACAGGCAAAACAGCGTGAAGACAGACATTTAGAAAGAGAAAAACAGAAAGAAGAGTGGGAAATTGAAAAGGTAAGGATGGAACACGAGTTAGAGCTTAGGAAGCTGGATAACTCCCATCAGTTAGAGATTTTTGAGAAACAAAAAATTGAAAAAGACATTGGTAATGTATATCCAACCATGGTACCTAAACTGCCTCCTTTTGAAGAAGGTACTGATGATATGGATGCGTATTTGCGTCGCTATGAGAGGTATGCGTTATCCCAAAAATGGGATATATCGATATGGGCAACTCATCTGAGTGCACTATTAAAAGGCAGTGCCTTAAATGTGTATGCACTGATTCCATCAGATCAGGCTTTAGATTATGATGTTCTGAAGACATGTTTACTAAAAAGGTTTGATATGACTGAAGAAGGGTTTAAACAGAAATTCAGGTCTTGTCGCCCAGAATCTGGTGAGACTTTTCAACAGTTTTCTGTTCGGTTAGGAAGCTATTTTAGCAGGTGGATTGAAATGTCTAGGATTCCTAAAACTTTTGAAGGTTTGTATGATCTTATGTTGAGGGACCAGTTTTTGCATGTATGTAATAAGGATGTTATGCTGTTTTTGAAGGAGAGGATTCCTAAATCTATAGATGAGATGACTAGATATGCTGATCAGTATAAAGAAGCTAGGCGTGTAAATGTTGTTACGCTTACGAATCAACAACAAAAAAGCAAACCACAACAGATTAAGCAAACTTTTAGGAGTCAGGAACCAAAGAAAGCAACTGATAATAAACACTCAGGTAATACTGGTACATATGTGGTTAGTAGAGGTGATAGAAGATGTTTTAAGTGTAACAAAACCGACCACCTAATATCCAATTGTCCTTTACTGAAAAACAAGATAGGTAATGTACAGAGTAATGAGAAGAGGGGTAATGACAAAGATAAGAAAGGTAATGATGATAGTCAGACCAAAGGTGGATCCAACAGGCAAAGTATACAAGGAAATAGTGGTACTCCAGTTTGTAATAATGTAATTACACTTACGGATAGTGTATTGAATTCACAGGTCAGTAATCTAAAAATTCCTACTGATGATAAAAATCATATAAACCGAATGCCAGTTGTTGAAGGTAAGTTAGGAGATCGAGTAGTTACTGTTCTGCGGGACACGGGATGTAATGGTGTAGTTGTTAAAAAAAGTCTGGTCAATGAAAGTTGTTTGTTAGATACTTACCAGACATGTGTATTAGCTGATGGTTCCAGCATTGAAGTACCATTAGCCAAGGTAACCGTAGATAGTCCTTATTATACAGGCGAAGTAAATGCATGGTGTATGGAACAGCCAATATACGATGTGATTATTGGTAATATTGAAGGAGCCAGAGATCCAGGTGACCCTGATACATCATATAAAATAAGTGTAGTAACTAGACTGCAGGCAAAGCAGCAGGCAAAAAGTTATCCAAAGTTAAATGTACCAAGTACTATCAAACATGCAAGTACTCAAGATATTGAAAATGGACAACAAGCTGACGATAATCTAATGAGTATACGAAGACATGTAGCTGAAGGGAAAAGATTTGAGAAAAGTAACGGAACCAAGGTAGGATATGTAATGAAACATAGACTCATTTACAGGGAATTCCAGTCACCCAAGGTTGAGAACAATAAGATTTTTCGGCAGTTAGTAGTTCCCAAGACATATAGAGAAGATGTTATGAAGTTAGCACATGAATCATTAATGGCTGGACATATGGCTACTAGGCGTACTGTTTATCGAGTATTATCTGAATTTTACTGGCCAGGAGTGGAATCTGATGTAAAACGGTATTGCCAATCATGCGATATATGCCAAAGAACTGTACCAAAGGGTAAGCAAATTAGGGCACCTTTAGGCAAGACCCCTATTATTGATGTACCTTTCCGCAGAGTTGCAGTTGATATAGTTGGACCTTTAGTTCCAATTACAGACAAAGGTAATAGATATATTCTCACACTAGTAGATTATGCCACACGGTACCCAGAAGCAGTAGCTTTACCGTCTATTGAAACCGAGCGAATAGCAGAAGCATTGATAGATATGTTTTGCAGAATAGGCTTTCCTAGAGAGATGTTAACCGATATGGGAGCACAGTTCACGTCAGATTTAATGTCAGAGGTAAGTAGATTAATTTCTCTTCGACAACTAACAACTACTCCCTACCACCCGATGTGTAACGGCCTTGTCGAAAGATTCAATGGTACGTTGAAAATTATGTTAAAACGCCTTTGTGCAGAGAGACCACGAGACTGGGATAAGTATTTGGGACCAGCATTATTCGCTTACAGAGAAGTACCTCAAGAGAGTGTCTGTTTCGCACCATTTGAGCTAGTATACGGTTGGCCGGTTCGAGGTCCTATGACAATTCTTAAAGAATTATGGACAAGAGATATTACAGATCCAGATGTTAAAACTACATATGAGTATATAATTGATCTTCGAGAACGGTTAGAATCTACATGCGAGCTGGTTAAACAGAATCTACAAAAGGCTAAGCATAAGTACGCAAGTATATACAACAAACGAGCAAAGTCTAGAAAGATGAAGGTGGGACAAAAGGTTTTAGTACTTCTCCCCACAAAAACAAATAAATTGCTAATGCATTGGAAGGGACCATTTACTATTGTTGAAAAGGTTAGTGACCTGGATTACAGAATTGATATGAGTGGTAAGGTTAAACTATTCCATGTCAATATGTTGAAACTTTATGTAGAACGTGAACCACTCAAACCATTTTTCAATACATCAGAGAATAAGGTAAACTTTTTAGCTACGGTATCAGTCATTGATCTTGAGATGGAAACTTCAATCGAAAAGGTGTATTCTGAAGGTGAGTTGGTAGTAACACCTAGTGCCGTGGCAACAGAATCGACGAGAGATGTGCATATTTGTGAGAAATTAGAACCTGACGAAATGGCACAGGTACAACAATTGCTTGATAAATACTTCCACGTATTATCAGATGTTCCTGGTAGGACAAATGTATTGCAGCACGATATTAAACTTACTTGTGATGACCCTATTAGGTTTAAACCTTACCCAATACCATATGCTATGTTAAAAACAGTTAATCAAGAGGTTGACAAGATGTTACAGATGGATATTATAGAAAGGTCCGATAGTCCTTACTCGAGCCCTTTTGTGATTACTAAGAAAAAAGATCAGAGTAATAGGTTTTGTCTAGATTTTAGAGGTCTAAATAGTATCACGGTCTTTGATGCAGAGACGATGGGTAACATTGAAGAAATGTTTTCGAAGTTGTCTGGTTATCGTTTTATATCAAAAATAGACTTAACCAAAGGATATTGGCAAATTGGACTTACCGATAATGCTAAACCTAAAACAGCATTCCAGACACCAAGAGGGTTATTTCATTTCAAGGTTTTACCGTTTGGTTTGGTAAACAGTGGTGCTACTTTTGTCAGGTGTATGAGGAAAGTTCTCGAGGGTTTGGAAAATGTTGATAATTTCGTCGACGATATTATAATTTACACAATTACATTTAGACAACATTTAGAGGTTTTGGAGAATGTGCTGTCAAGGTTAGCATCTGCAAATTTGACTGCTAGACCTTCAAAGTGTTACATAGGATACAGTAATCTAGAAGTTTTGGGTCATATGGTTGGTACAGACCGTCTAGCACCAAATCCTGATAAAATTGAGGTAATACAAAGCGCTCCAAGACCTACAACTAAAAAACAGGTAAAGAGTTTTCTAGGGTTAGCCGAGTTTTACAGAAAGTTCGTGCCCATGTTTTCATTGATAGCTTGTCCTCTAACAGATTTAACTAAAAAGGGACAACCAAATCAGGTAATTTGGAAAGAAAATCACGAAAACGCTTTTACAACTTTAAAGAATGCATTAGTAAATGCACCAGTTTTGAAGTTGCCTGATTTTTCTCAAGAGTTTTATCTTCAAACGGATGCATCTGATACAGGTATAGGTGCTATTTTACTTCAATATGAAGGCGACATCAAAATGCCAATTTCTTATGCTAGTAGGAAATTAAAGACGAATGAACGGAATTACTCTACTATAGAGAAGGAGTGTTTGGCTATAGTATGGGCCGTTAACAAGTTTCAGAGGTATTTATACGGGAAGCAGTTCACTTTAGAGACGGATCATCAACCTTTGACATATTTACATAAATCCAAGATGGAAAATCCACGTTTGATGAGGTGGTCATTACAGTTGCAACCATATAGGTTCAGAATTGTTGCCATTAAAGGCAAGGACAATGTTGGCGCAGATTTTCTTAGTCGTATGTAGGATTTGTTTAAAAGAAAGTACTCGGACTACTTTCTTAAATCGGGGAGGTATTGTCAAGATCCTACATGAAATTTTAACATTTACTTGTAAATAGATATTATTATATTGTTTCCGATACACGTATGCATTGTATTGCTATTGCAGTCTCCGCATATTTGCCATGTATAGATATATATATTTATTTATTACTTTGGCCTTAGTACAGTTTCGCTGTGTAAATTGCAGCATTGAATAGTTGTGGCCTTAATATGTACTTTACCTGTTGGCTATTTATAAATAAGAGTAGTCAAACGAGTTTTTCAAACAGGTAACACACCTATTTAGGAACACCCGATTCCTAATCAGTTCAGCTCATGCTTTCCAGGTGGAAGGATGTCGCACCTGTTGTATATAGTTTTGAATTGTGTTTCATTTGAAATGTAATATACTGTTTTGCAAATGTGCATTAATTCTGAGGTTCTAGCCTAGTATGGATATTTGTCCTACTGTATGGAGTGGAACAGCAAACTAACTATACTGTATATGTATCACTGAACTGTATTTGAAACCAGACCAGTATAATGTTGTCGAGGAAAGTACTAAGTTATTAAATTCTTCAAAAGTTCGTCATAGAAATTAATGGATCCATTTTAACAGGAATTGATTACCGGCTTATTTGGACATTTTGAACATTTGTATTTTGTAGTTATAATTATTGTGTTTCAACACCTATTTGTTTTGCGTTTGTTTGTTTTTTTTTTGTTATTAAAATTGTTAATTTAACTAAGACTAGTATTTCAAAATCATGAATATACTGAATGACTGCATCCACCCGTCCGTCCTGTGACATGCACATTCATCAACAGTATATCAAAATTTAATTCCTATGAGGATATCCCTATACAATGTAATTATTCCGGTAAACTGTACACAGCAGCCATGGATGCAGTATTTTGGAGCGAACAGAATTACTTGTTTGTTACTTTCTCTGATGATTCAACAAGCGTTGTTTGCCGATATGAGCTGCAAAATATTCGAAGAAAGTTTATGGAAGCCAGAAAAAACAGACTGAAGTGCCCGTTAAATGATAATAATAAGTATTTTCAGCTACAGCATGTTCCCTTTGGATCAGTTTGTTTTAACGATACAAGCGACATGTGTGAAAATACTGATCAATCTGTGAGTATACTTTAACTAGTCGTTTGTAAAGAAAATTTCTGACACTGGATAAAGTTTACGCTATATTTTTGTTGAGTAGTTTCGATTATACAACTGACCCAATTGCACATTAACTTGCAAATCAGAATTCGGATTGATTAGTCTTTGATGTATTTCTCAGCAATAATGCACAAGTGAAAGCGTTAAACTAACATTGTGGAAAACTAGTTTGTTCTATTGATAACAAATTTTGGTACACAAACACCTTTTTGAAAAACTGAATATCATGTAACAATCTAACCAACTGAATACTATTGACTAATCAATTCCATTGTGCCATATGTTGCATCTAGAAAACATGATTCAGATTGGTCGGATCAAAATGTGCTGAAATAATTCAAATAGCAAAAAACCTATAATAATTAACCAGTATGTTGGATGTTTACATGCACATGTATACATTTCAATAGAAAAATCAGGTTTTCTTCTTCTGGTATCCAGTTATCCATCAAAGTTGATGATTACTAACTGCTGTGCATGCGTTGTGATTTAAAACGTATGTACAGAAATAAAAGAAAAATAAAAAAAAGAAAATCAAAATGGTGTTGACAAACTATGTGTATATATATTTTTATTAAATTTAACTAATTGTTGAAATAACGGATGAGGTCAACTGTGCTCTTTGTAAGCATCAGTTGTCGGTGATTGCACGATGTAAGTTGGTATAACATTTCACTGTGTTTATATGTATATGGCCGTATTCTGCGGGTTCTGCATGGGGTCTGATGGTATTTTACTGTGGTTGGAATGGCAACTAAATTGTAGACTACTTTATAAAAAAATACTCTGGTTTTTAATCTTCTTTGTTGTAGTGTGGGCCAATTTAATATGTTAATCATGCCAGTTACACTGCTGGTGTTTTAAAACCTTTTACAGACATACCTGGCTGCTCGCCCTTGGACCATCTCAAGGTTATAGCATTGGCGCGATTTATGGGGGTCCAATATGTTGCTAGCATATTCTAGTTTTGATCGAACAAGTGCCTTGTATTCCTTAGACTTAATGACTGTATTGTTTGTATCTTTTAAGAAAGCCTTATGTTTGTGAAGCTGTTGAAGCAATAGCGTGCTGATTCCATTTTAAGTATGATTGCAGGGTAATACCAAGATATTTTGCTAAAAATACGGATTCCAGAATATAGTTGTGTAGGATATATTTGTGTTTGAAAGGGTTCTTTTTTGTTGATACTGAAAGTACTGTACATTACCATCAGCCAGTTTTTTCCCACCTGGCGGCAGTATCAAGATCAAATTGGAGACAGGATAGTTCGGTATATGATGCTGTCGTCAGCAAACCGGTATGTCATTTATATATACTTGAAAAAGGACTGGTCCTAGCACTGTTTCTTGGGGAACACCAGGGGTGATGACTTTCCATCCAGAACCAATGTCAGAGGTTCTTAGAGAGGAATGCTGTTACTCAATTTACAGTTTCATTTTGAATTCCATAATATTTTAGTTTTTAAATAAGTCTCTGGTGTTGGGCTTTGTCAAATGCTTTGGCAAAGTCCATAATAATCAAGTCCGTTTGTGTGTTTTTATCCGCGTTGTAGCCAAGTTCTTGTATAAAATACAGAAGTTGTCGTTCACATTATCTAGAGTGTCTTTATCCTTATTACAAGTCATGCAGTATGTTTTTATTTTCCAAAATGACTCAGTATGTGTTTAGTGACTATTTGCTCCATGAGTTTGCATCTGATGCAAGTGAGTGAGATGGGGCGATATTTTTTAGCTTTATATTTTCCCTTTTTTTAAATGCTGTGAAGACATTGGCTTGTTTCCAATCTGAAGGTGTGGTGCCAGCTTGTAAAGATTTACAAAATATGATGGTAAGTGCTGGTGTTGTTTTTTTATGTTGTTGCTTTAGAATGTCGCCATTGATGTTATCTGGTCCACTAGCTTTGTGTGGATTGATGCTGCACGGCAGTTTTTGGATACCAGATGTTGTGATTTCAAGTTGTTGAATGACTGGATGGTACTGGTACCTTTGTCTGGAACATTTTTAGATGTATCTGTCGTAAAGACTGGTTGAAATTGGTTAATAGAGGTATATCAGCTTGTTTTGAATCGGTACAAATTTGTCCATCTTTATTAACTACTCTATTTTCATCTGATCTAATAAATTTCATAAAAGAGAAGAGTTTTTAGGCTTTGATTAAGAGTTTTGCCAGGGATCTGTATCGTCTAGAGGAAGGTCTGGAATCATTTTTTCGATGTAGCTGTTATCGGCGTGTCTTTGTTCCTTCTGTACTATACGTTGCAGTTGTTTATATGTATCATGGTGTTTTGTATTCTTTTTTGCTTTAAAGTAGTTCTTTCTGTTTTTAATGAGCTTTATTAGCTTATAATGTACCCATGGCAGCCTTTGTTTATAGGTTAGCATTTTTAATGGGATGTTTTCATCTATTAATTTAGTGAGGCCAATTTTTAAGGTATTGTACATCTCTTCAACACCTGCATTTTGTCTTTATCCATTTTAAAAAAATATATTTCTTGGTCTTTGTCTAAGTTTACGTAACCGGAAGTCAGATTCTAAGTATATAATGTCATGATAAATTAAGCCGAAGTAGGGTAAGTTGTCTACTTTATTAATGCATTTGGATTATTAACAAGAATAAGGTCTAGTGTTTTATTATTGCGAGTTGATAACACAGTTTGGTTTAAATAGTAATTTTGGTAAAACTTCCAATTGAACCCCCAATAAAAAATGCGCAATGCATAAGACTATCACAAGATTCATGGAGTTCACACGACTCGCACTTGCCCAATTGGCAATGCATGACTGTGTCCACTGTGGGGTTCACCAGTGGCTGCCACCTAGTGCCAAATTCTTTTATTTACGTTCGAAATAATGCATTTTTAGCGTGGGTTCAAATATAAGTCTTTCCGTAATTTTCAGTTATTTCAATAAGCTTTCGACGCAGTTCAGCTTCGGGTCTGAATGGAATCACCTGTTGATTGGGCAAATCAATATGGGCTTAATTGAAATTCCCACCTATCATGATGTTAGAAGGCAAGTTTTGGTTTGATCTACTAATCGATATTTCGAGCTGGTATAAAGATAAGTCTTTGTCTGAGGGGGCCTATAATATGCAGCAATCATCATGAGGAGTACCAAAACTGTTGTTAAGAGTGTTATCAAAATTAAGACTAAGGCTTACATTTGATTCAGTTTGTGACTTTGACAAGGTGTTGTTATATTGATGGAAGAAGTTAGTGGAGAAATTTGGCATACAATAATTAATACACACCCAGTTGATGGAGTTTTAATTCATGCAGTCATAGATTTGGTTTGGTATGGCATGACATTTGATATGAAACCCGCTGTTACAGCTGCCACGACATATAACTTTTGCTTCCATGTAACAGCCTTCCTGCAAGAGCCCCACAGCCAGCGAGAAGATTTCTTTGTTAAAGCACTTGTTGGTTTCTTTTTCTGAGTATTTGTTTTGTCTTAGATTTTGTGAGTCATGTTTGGTTACTTCAGTTAAGACATTCGTAGATGGTAGAATTGATATTTTGGCAATCAATATGAAACCAGGTGTTACAAGACTCGTAACAAACAACTTTATGTTTTGACTGTACAGCTTTATTACATGTACCATAAGGCCAGTTGGGTATCCTTGGAACTGGGGTTTCTGCAGACATGGTGGTAAGTGATAGGCCAAGATAGAGTTTAATAGTTTTGCATGACTTTTGGTCAAGTGTATGAGCAGTTTTACATATACTATACTGTCTACAGTTGCTGAATAGTAAGAGAATTTGATTTAAGGTGGCAACTACTGGGTATTGATTTGACGGACAGTTAAGAAGAGGGTCATCATAATCATAAATAACTGTATTAGCACTAAAAATTCTGATCAGACAGAATATAACTGACAATGAAGGTAGAAACATTTTAACATACTCTACTGTACAGTCTATGTATAAGCAATCGAAATCAAATTAAGATTGCTCACTTGCGCCCCCCCCCCCCACTCGCGACAATGACAATGTAGAAAGCAAGTAAAAGATTTAATTTTAATTCTAATATTGCGTGCTACATACGCTTTGACAACAACACTTTGTGACGTCACAATAAGTATTCCGATGTCATTGCAAGCTTAACTGTAACATTTTAACCTAGAACAACATAGTTTTGTTAAGAGTGATTAATTTTTATGCTTATTCCTTACATGCTGTTTTGGTATATATTTTATTTAGTTTCAAAAATCAATATTAAAAGCTTCCTCTTAATGCTGCTTCTATATTACATAAAAAATCGTTAGACATATTAGAATCATATTATTGTAGTTAGGCTCTATACGAATATGACGCATGGTGAGAACTAATATTTGTCTTCAATTTATACCTCGCTATCGCCCGATCAAACATATTCACAAATATAAAATCTGACCATGTTCTAATTCGTGTGATTTTTTTAGAGTGATCTAATGACTGAGATCTTTTGTTCATCTCGGATATATACCGGTACATTGAATAGAGATTTGTAATGTGTCGTTAAAAGAAACCATCGTATTAGTAATTAATATCATTGATCTTTTTTCGAAAATCATTTTAATTCTATGATTTGTTGTATTTTCAAGTGTAGATAGCTTTAGCTGAATTTAGTATACCGTTTTGGACCTTAAGGGAAGAAAACCTATACAACAACATCGTTGTCATTTGTATTTTAAATATTGATTGGGCTTAAGCGTACTAATGAGTCTTGATTAGACGAAACGTGCGTCTTATGTAACTGGCGTGGTAAATTAAATTAACCTTGGTATCGTTAATGATATTTTATTTATAACAATAGACATATTTAACAGTATTTTTTTCTTCATCAATTTTAATTTAGAAAACCATATCTTGCCCAGAGGTCACTGATGATCAGAATGGTTTTTGTAGCACACAGTTTTTTGGATCAGTTGAGGGAAATATACCACTAATCAGTGCTGAAGTTATATACAGAAGAGATCATTTAGATACAGGTGTTATTGTAAAGCTTGCTGCAATTACCCAGAAGACATATGCTGTCATATATGCAGGGACAAAAACAGGAAAACTTGGAAAAGTAAGACATTCTGAAAGATATATTCGTAATTAGAGATAAAACAATTATTTATGTCATATAAATACGTAAGGTTTAACAAATTGTGAAAACACCAGCAACGAAACTACCTGTAGCGCTGGTAAATAGTTGTCATATTTGAGAGTAAATAATATCTTTAAAGCACTATATTAAAGATTAATTCAAATTATGTTCTTTTATCTGCTTATATTTATGTTGTCATGAAGTCACAAATGAAATTTCAGCTATACTTATAGTCCGATTAAAAAGGTGTAATTAAATATATAATTGTTTTTCTGATATAACACAATATATGTTTACTTTGCCAATTGTTAACTCTATGTGGCATCTTGGGACCAAAATAAATAGCCAGTTTTGCAAGGATGAGCATTAGACCATACCAGTTAACTATTGTATTTAAGATTAGGATATTTCTTTAATTATTCTACATCGATTTCCAATTGAATTTGCTAATATTTTATGGTAGACTTTATATGTATATCTTGTTCGGATAAATAACATAAACAAAAAGAACAATTAGAAACAAAAATGTGTCTTTCGTGTTTAGAGAAGAATCTTTGAAAACTTCTGCACGATAAAATTAAGTTTATTCTTCTTCTCTAACTAAATATAAAAAGTTTCAAATATATGAATTTTAGATGATCTTTATGTTTATTTTGTATTTGTAGATTTTTGCTCCCATAACATTAAATGAAGCACCTTTTGAAAATTTTGAAATTATTGACCAGTTGTTTTCAATTTTGGATATCAAGATCAGTGGTGAAAATGTGTACGCTATGACAGAAAATATGGTAATTTACATATTTTCCAATCTTTTTTTAACCATTGTCAGGCTGATGTTTCACAAATCTAACTGAAATTCAATTTGAGCGTTTGTCGTCACTTTTAGTCCATTACATATCTGTTTGTAAATATTGTTTGCTCACGGACTGAAAGTTCAAATGAACTTTTGGACATGTCATCCGTTCTCTGTCAGCTTTTTTCCAGCCTTTCATATGTTTACTCATATCAAGTCAAAGGGCCAATTACTTTACTTTAAGGTAAAAATTCACATTAGAAGGACCCTTTACACAATTTTTTGATAGCCCTACCCTCCAACCAAGTTTATCCTTTAAATAGCAACTTCCATTTTTAGAAAAAGCCGTTGTAAAAAATCACATTAGTTTGGAATAGGTTTCAAAACGCACATTAGGCTCATTCAATAAAAAATCATTAAAAAAATCCGTTTGAAAACAACATTGCTTTTTAGAAATAAACTTTGTTTTGTTAGTGTTTGGATGCTCCCCTGTAAAAATAACATCCGGGTTTTAAGTAAAAATAACAAAGAAAGGTACATAGCCGGCTAATCTCCGTGTACTATCAAAACGTTGTCAATACATTTGACTCGCATATTGTCTGCAGTAAAGAAAAACAACACAAAAGACGCAACAAAATTTTCTTGCGAAGTTGTGTTAATCGTTTGTGGATTTATTAATTAGACACTTTGATTTGTCAACTCTTTATACCACCTTGCCTCACTATAAACTAAAAATCAAGTCTTTTAGTGACTACAACATGTATTTTGTTACCAAAAAACAAATAGGCAAGTTATGCTATGACGATGAACAAGCTTATAAAAAGCTAAATTTTCTGAGCAACAACATATTAGAATCCCTTGGCGAATATCTTTTTCAGCATGTAATCGAAATTCCAATCGATTCTAACTATACCCTACACTTTTGGATTTGTTACAGTATTCGTTCCCTGTGTCCATCCCACATGTTCACTTGCTACCGTCCTGAATACGGCTGAAATATTGCTCGCTGGACGTAAATCAAACATCCAATCAATCAATCTGTCTTATGAAGGACGAAAGGTAGTAGAATCTAGGTCCTTAATTTTCACTCATATGTTCTTTCAATTTGCAATTCTCAATTTGCAGAGTAGCTTCTATAAATATATCATTCAGTACTTGAAATTTAGGAAACCACAGAAAGAACTAAATCAAAAATCTGGGTCAACACAAAAACTGGTCAGCCCTTTTTAATCTGAAAAAAGCAATACAATATTATAACATGGATGATAATGCAACTTGGCTATATTCACAGACTTTGAAGGTACAATCACTAAAAATCGAAATACTGGATTGGTATAATTTGTTACCTTTCAGCATTAGTGTCATTTCAAAATAATTGAGTCATTATTTTTAGCAAAATCTGAACATAAAAGCTAAGTTGGTCGTAACCTATAATATGGATCATTCTTGTTTATAACAATCTCTCAACCAGGTATCTTTTTTGAGCATCTAGTTACTAGCCAACTAATTGGAATAATATGATTTTGAACCTTGTCCATATCAGTACTTTAAAAATAACAGTGAGGTTTGGAGATTAGTATGTTGTATTTGACAAGTTACTGGTGTAAGTTTATGTTTTTACTGATGCAATGAGTTTTGATGGCAAACATGCTTTTTTGAGCTGTACAATATAACATGTATTCATGATAGTAAAATCTAAATTTTGTCCGATTTGTTTACTACATGTATAATGTGTTAGAATCGTACACTTATTTTTCATCTTTTATCACACATGTATAAAGCTAATTTTATGTCAATTTTGATGCAGGTTTTTCAGGTTGGTAATATAGAAGCCTGTCCGACCTCTGGTGGATGTGAAAGTTGTATAAAATCTAAGAATCCTTTCTGTGGTTGGGATGTACTGCAGAACAGGTATAGTTCCTCTTAAATGCTCAGCTTAATTATAATAGTATGGTAGGACTCTATGATTTCTAATGTAATATATACACCCTTAAAACTTAATCAATAATATACCACAACCATCGCTGGTTAGCGATAAACCTACTTTGAAAAAAAACAAACGATAGTGTATCATTCTTGCTCCCCGTGCAGCATGTGGTCACTGTGAACAGTTCATATATGTATTACCTGTTAAGGTTACATGTATGAAAATTCAGTTTACAAAACATATTATTGCTTCCACTATTTATTATAGAAATGATCAGTTTGTCATTAAATGTGACCGATGTGATCTCAGTGACACAAATGATGTAAAATGTACAAGTTAATCAGTCTAGTTCAATTCACTAAATGTAAGCCAAAAACTGAAAAATGATAAATTGTCAGTCTTCAAGCATTTTTTTCACAAATTGTTTTTACTCTATCCATGTTTTCAGCTGTAACAAAAACAACAGTCAACCCTTCTGGGTGCCATCTGCTGGACAAAAATGTCTGAAATTGATTCCAAATGATGTTCAAGTGAATGACAATATTGGATCTGTAAGTTATCATATGGCATTCAATTATTATTTTTCGATATGAAACTACTTAATGTACATATTAAAAATATGAATAACAGATGATAAATTTTAATGCTTTTCTATTTTATTAATAGAAATTAGAAATGAAGTTATTGTGATATGAAAGACAATAAATATATATATATATATAAGTGTTTTGCCCATTTTTTAATTTGTTAAATATTTAAAGGGACCTATGGGAAAATAGTTGATACAGCCATATAAATTTTTAAAAAGAAATTTAAAATAGTTTCTTTTGTGACTGTAACTATTTGATGTTTAACCAACATCAGTATAATATAGCTGTTTCATATTAGTATGTCTGTAGTTATATTTATTTTCATTTTGTTAATCAAATCAGAGAATTCAATCTGGTTCATAAAATAAAAAATATGCACATTTGGTTAAAATTTGCACTTTCTGATACAAAAGTCATTTTTCTGTGTCCACAGATGAAATAACAATACTATAAAATCTCATATTCATTTAATTAGTCAAAGCATATTAAAACTGTATGGTTAGCTTCTGGAGTAAAGAATACTGTTAGTAACATTTCTAAAGAATTGTTCATCTTTGCTGGCACTTTTTCACTTTCACTTGAGTTCATGAACGAAAAACAGCTTTTCAGACTCCTGTATAGCCGTTTGACACATAGTATTATTTGCTCCAAGAACTTACATACTTTTTTAGAATACAATTGTTAGCATTGGAATTACATAAAAGGAAAATGTAAAATTGACAATAATTTATATTAAAAATGTGTTTTAGATTTCAGGAGACAAGGTCAACTTTAAACTAGAACCTGATGTTTTTGTTCCTACTGATCGTGTTACAAGTTGTAGAATTGATGAAGTTATCCAGTTTGTAGAACAAAATTATGCATGTGGGCCATTTGTATTTAAAGAATCTGGTAAGAACCAATTTGCTATGTCCAGACAACAATACCAGGATAAAAGTCTGTTTTTTTGATAACTAATTTCCAAATTTGATACACTGTAAATTCTGAAAATATTCCATCCATTTACAATTGTGATTTTTAAGGCAAAGAAGAAAATGCGACATAAATTATTGAGATTTCTGGAAACACTCCATAAGACAATTATGAGGTTTTGAAATGTGCCAATTACATCCATTGCTGCCTTTTGTTGCAATAGTAAAAAATTGCAAACCTTTCTTAATTTACAGTTTACTTCTAAATTCTATGTAAAATATAGAGGAGTTCAAGGATCTTAAAAGAAGTGGATTTTTGTAATAAATCAGCACATAAAACAAGTTCAGTTTAGGAAAGAAAGTCAAGATAACATTGAAAAAAGAATATCTCATCGTAAAATTCTTTCTCTTGACAGTAATTTTAAGACAAAAAAACCTTTTTAAGATCACCTTTAAATACAAATTGTATAGGGTCAGAAAAACATTTTTAAAAATTTTATGTTAAAGAATTTTGCGGTGGCAGACATCTTGGATTTCTGATCGGATTAATAAAAACACTTAAAGTTTATAAGGGGAGGGTCACTGATATGCATTTCATCCACCATGGACGAATTTTACTTCGTCAATAGCAATGGTTCTTTTAATCTGTTCCCTCAAGGGCGACAAACTTTGGAATAGAGCTGCTCAAGACTTACTAGATGGACGGGGACTAACTTATATTCATTAGGGCCCGGCCTTTTAGTGGCGGACGCCCTATAGTGATCAGTCTGTCCTTATGTGCGTCCGTTCGTCCGTCCGGAACTAATCGTGTCAGAGCTATAACTTTTTTAAGGGATGCTTTTGTTATTTGGTATCTGCGTAGATAATATCAATTCGATGTGTCGCATACCAAAGTTGATGAATTTGATCTTGACTTCAAGGTCGGTGGGGCCCACATAGATGAATACCATCTTACTTATATCTAGTTCATTTAAAAAAATTCCGCTAATGGGCTTTGCAATTTCTAAAAAGTAGGATTTTAACTCTTTTTTTCCATAGGGTCTTATGTGAAGCTATTAAGTAGTAGGGTGTGATAAGTTTTAGTCACCCCAAAAACCCGTGGTGCTGTGGTGCTCCCAAATATGGACATGCCCCGCCCCCTTTCTAAATATGGTATACTTTTCTCATGACGTCACCGAAAGTACGTGAGTCATCAAAGATTTCATCATTGCGAAAACCTTATTTGGTCAACAGATTCAAATGAGTCATCGTGACGACGTCTGCTAATAAGGCCCCTTTAAGACTGCCATGACGCGTGACCACGAGATAGTTTGAGTCATCGGGCGGCGTCATCCATCGCAAATATATTTTTTCAATCAATGATAACGTGCAGTTATATTTTAATACTTCTTTCTTTTACACAATTAGTAAAACAAACATAGCGCCAAATTGAATTACCATACACTCAAGTCATAACACGTTACGGTGGTCAGTGAACCTTTTTATAGACTATACGATTAATCTTTCACATTCAATTGATTCATCAGTACTTGTCCTGTCCTTCCGTCCGTCCATATTTCTGTCCGTCTTTCCGTCATAAAGTTATTACGCTCAACTCCTCTGAAACTACTTAACCAAATTTTAAGAAACTTGGTATGTAACAAGTAAACCATATGTAGATATGCATATTACCTGGAAATTCTGAAGCTCAAAATTTTGTGGGAGTTATGGCCCTTTGAACTTAGAATTTTCCAAAAAATTGTCATAAATCATGGTTTCCGCTCTACTCCTCGGAAACTACTGAACCAAATTTTACGAAACTTGGTGTGTAGCAAGTACACCATATAAGGTTGTGCATATTACATGGAAATTTTATCTTCTGGTTCAAATCTGGGAGGGAGACATCGTTTTTGTATGCAAAAACACACTTTAATTCTCATATTTTGTTTCTATGAGCATCCCTGCGTTTTTCTGTATCCTTAAATTAACCTTTCATACACTGGTAACGATCATTCATTATCGTATCGGCTGATAGGTCACGACCCATCTCATATTTTTTATTAGATGTTTTAATAGTTGATTAAACCTAAACAAATGATGATTTAAAAAAAAATTCGGTTTGAAAATAAGGAAATCAGTGTTAAGTCTTTTCTGAAAACGCCAGTTCCATTACACTATCAACAACATTGTCTCAAGTAACCTTAACACCGACACGTTCCAGACATGTATTTGATTAAATCAACACTATGCTTGTGGTATTTAAACAGATAACATGTTATGTTTAGCCTTGGTATTTCTGTAAATATTTAAAAAAAATAGGAATTAATTACCATTCACTTTATTAACAATATTTATTGGTTAAACAATCAATATTTTTAAATGGCTAAATCAATCGACAAGATGATAGAGATGACTTTTATTAATAATGACATATATTTAATACACGAATATATACAATGATAGAGTCATTGGTACAGGTCTTTCAGTGTGTTGTCTATAATCAGCGGATCTCCACCAGAAAGTTCGTTCACTATGTCCTCTATGCTATAGTTCTTGTATCTGTATTTGACGAAATGAACGCAGTACAGGCCACAACTATTTCCATCCTCCGGTTGCACATAAACTCTACTAACTACGTTTCTAAAGTGTGAATGATACGATTCCGGCGCTCTTCCAAACGAATCGAAAAATTCGGATGGACCATTGAGTGAGAAATGCCAACAACTCCACCACCACTACCACTGCCACCACCATGGCCACCACCATCACCACCACCACCACCACTGCTACCACCACAACCACAGCCCCCACCACCACCATCACCACCACCTTAACCACCACCACCACGACCGCCACCACCACTGCAACCGCCATCACCACCACCATTGCCACCACCACCACAGCCACCACCACCACCATCACCAACACCTTAACCACCACTACCACCACCACCAGACTATTGGAATTTAATAGTCCCCGGGAATGAAAGTTTATAAGAGGAGGGTGACTGATATGCATTTCATCCACCATGAATGAATTTTACTTCGTAAATAGCTATGATTCTTTTAATCTGTTCCCTCAAGGGCGGCAAACTTTGGAATAGAGCTTCCAAGACTTACTCGATGGACGGGGAGTGAGAATGTGCCTTAATGGAGATGACGTTCGTTCCAGCATTCGAAAGATCGTCGAAAAGGCTCTTTGTCTGTTGCAATGTGCTCGGGAATGTTCTTACATCCAGACACGTTCCTGTCACTACTACAGTCTGTGGCAGTACGACTGGAAGAGATAATGGAGGCGATCTTTGAGAGGGCAATTGATATGCCTGTCAAAAGCGGTAATATGAAGGGACTGGAAATCACCTTAAGAGACGACCGATTACAAGTATGTCGGTGCAATTATGACCACATGTTCTGTTTGCTTCATTTTCATAGAGTTATAAGAGTAAGGAACTAACCAATAAGGATACAGTGTCCAACTTGTCAACAATCTTTTTCCATGTTGAGGCATCAACGAAATAAACATAGGGCGAGAATGCCAACGCCTCCACCACCATCACCACAGTCGCCAACACCACCACCACCACCACTGTCTCTGCCACTGTCACCAACACCACCACTGCCCTTGCCACCAACACCACCACTGCAACCGACGCTGTCACACATTTTTTGTCTCAGACATCCGTTTACAATGATCGCGTCTGGATCCACTTCCTGCGGAAAGACATACTTCTTAAAGGAAATGCTGCGCCGAGTCCATAGCACGATCGTCCCGCCCCCGAGGGATCGTTTGACTGTACAAACGATGGCAACCACTCTACGACGTGATTCAAAACACTGTCGTGCCTGCAGTGAAATTCGTACGCGGCATACCGTCGGACTTGGACGCCGATCACTACTTCAATGCCGGGACCATAAACGTGGTGATCCTCGACGAATTGATATCCGTCTCGACCAAAGACGCGCGCATCAACGACTTATTCACCGAGGGATCAAATCCTCGTAACTTGTCGGTGTTTGCCGTCAATAAGAATTTACACTTTGGAAAAGACCCGACCCGAAGGAGAAATTGTCATTACCTGGTTCTTTTCAACAATCCCGTGGATCGTCAACCCATAGCCACGCTCGGTAGACAGATGTTGCCGAGGAAGAAAGATTTTTGTTGAAAACTTTCGAAAAGGCCACGAGAAAGCTGCACGGATACCTACTCGTAGACTTGAAGGCTGAAACACCCTAGCACCTGAGACTCCGTTGCGATGTCACGGAGATGGACGAAGACGATGTCATGGGTATAGACGTAGACCCAAGGGCCAAAACACCCGAGTGCCTGAGACAACGTAGCACTCTCATGAAGAGGGAGAAGACGATGTCCTGGAGATGGGCGAAGACGAAGCTACTTTTAAGACCCAATCGGGAGCAAACCCGACCTGATGGCTTTTCGAGAATGTGGACTTGTGTTTGTACATGCGCGTGGACTCGATATGCATCAAGCCCAAAGATGTTCGAACGACGAATTGTCGAGTAAACGCTGTAGAAGAGAAGCTGACGAAGGTACCTATGAAAACGAGTTGTTGTGTTTTCTCAAAGACTTACCTGTAACGGTACCTTGTGCAGACGAACTTATTTCTAAAGTCAACGACATACCACAGGGTTTTATAATCAACACTGACCGATGAGACGGAAAGGGAATCCCCTGGGTGGCGTTTCATTTCCCACTCAATGGTTCATCCTAATTTTTATATTCGATTGGAAGAGCGCCGGAAACGTATCATCTACGCTTCAGAAACGTACTGATCGTCAACGGACCCCAATACAAGTTTAGAAGTTCAAGTGCAACCCGAGGATGGAGATAGTTGTGGCCTGTACTGCGTTCAAATACAGATACAAGAACTTTAGCATGGAGAACATACTGTTTTCATTTATTTTCTTAGGTATCAATTTACGTGGTTAGAAATGATTGAATTGCTTACACATTTTCGGTAGGTATTCACATACCGTGTTAGTTGGTACATTTTCTAATACGTCATCTTCAGGATATAATCGCTCTCTGGAGGTGACTTTTGTAATGCTGATCACTAGATATCACAGAAATTTACGGTACTTTTATTGGAAAGCGGCGACATTAAAATGAAATGGGACAGCTTAAGAAAGACGATGCAAAACGAAACCTTTTTTTTGTTGCGTGGTGCAAAGAACACACTGAACATAAATTTATGAAAGGGGTTGTGCTTGTGCAGTTGTTTGTCGTTTGTAAACACAATTGTCAAAAACAGTGCGTTGAGAAAAGTGCCCTTAATACAATCACGCGATACCTATCTTGAAAACGGCGTATTTACTGTTTTGTTTTCAAAGAAACATGAAGTGAAGATGAAACCGTTTTTTTTTGTTACCGTAAACATAATTAACATTAGAAAATATGTCATTTTTATTAAACCAATCTAAGTAAACAGTTCATTGTAAATTCGTCTAACGGTTCATGGGGCAAAGATTAAATTTATTTCTTTGACAATGATAATGATATAATAAGTGGTTTTTAAAGATAGAAATCAGTATAAAAGGTGTTAAAAATAAAAAAAAATAGATTGCTTTATTAATGGTTATTTCAAGAAAGTTGTTTATAATGCAAAATTGACATATCTATCGATAAAATTTCAATATAACGATGCATCTTAAAACATCATTCACCATTGTCCACGTAAACAATCCCATGGCTGTTTCATATGTCAGCTTACACGTTATTATAGATTTTCCTGAGGACATTATTCGTTGTATTCCAAATTTCGTGGTTTGTCCCCACCGACGAAAACGACGAAAATTGGTACCCCACGAATAAAAATGAAACCACAGTAGTGAACGAACTTTCTGGTGGAGATCCGCTAATTATAGAGAACACACTGAAAGACATGTACCAATAACACTCTCATTGTATATATATTCTTTCATTAAATATATGTCATTATTAAAAAAAGTCAATTTTATCATCGTGTCGATTGATTTAGAAATATTGATTGTTTAACCAATAAATAATGTTAATAAACCGAATGGTAATTAATTCCTATTTAATAAAATATTAACAGAAATACCACCGCTTAAAATAACATGTTATCTGTTTATATACCACAAGCAAAGTGTTGATTTAATCCTTAATTTAAAAAGGAAAATTGGCGTTTTCAGAAAAGACTTAACACTCATTTCCTTATTTTCAAACCGAAGTTTTTTAAAATCATCATTTGATTAAGTTTTATCAACTATTTAAACATCTAATAAAAAATATGAGATTGGTCGTGACCTATCAGCCGGTACGAAAATGAATGATCGTTATCAGTGTATGAAAGGGTAATTTGGGGATACAGATAAACGCAGGGATGACCATAGCAAACGTAAAGGCGTCAATGAGAACTACAATAATAATTTGAAGATAAGTTTCACATTATGATTTATCGTATAGGCTTTCATTAGGTTCACTGACCGTAACGTGTTATGACTTGAGTGTATGCTAATTCAATTCGGCGCTATGTTTGTTTTACCAATTGTGTAAAAGAAAGACGTTATAAAATATTACTGTACGTTATCATTGATCATTGATTGAAAAAATATAACTGCGATGGATGACGCCGCGTGATGACATATGCTATCTCGTGGTCAGCGTATCATGGACGACTTCGGGTGACGTCTTAAAATCTGTTGACCAAGATTTAGTGAATCAAATACAAGTGATTGTAAATGGGCAGTCTTAAATTGTATAATTAAAATAACCTTTTAGTATTGTTTAGATTTGACAGAGCTACGCTCTTTGATAACGCTCATTACCGACAGAAATTATTCGGATATTAATGGCTCATTATTATTAACTTTAGGGCCTCGCTAGCCGAGTGGTTAAGGTTGTTCGTATACTTTTGATCACGTGGTTCGTCAACACTAAGGTTGGGGATTCGAGTCACACTGAGGGCATGGTGTAGTCGACTCCAATCTTAATTGACAAGGGTTGCCAATTTTCCAATTTAAGGTTCTGGGGCTTACTCCGGGTACTCTGACTTCAACCCCAATAACACTGGACGCCGTGATATACCTACAAAATTGCTAAGTGGCTTTAAACATCACTCACAAACAAAGACATCACAATGCATCCATACCACTAGTAAAATATCGAAAAGATTTTTGTACATTTTTAAATTTACAGAACCAATTTAATGAATAAACATTAAGTCGGGTACTAGCGTTTGACACATTTCTTGCACACAACTACACCAGAGTTGAGGATGCGTGGCCGAAGCGTAATAAAACCTTTTTTAAACAGATCTGTTATGTTCAGCTTAAGAAATTTGTCAATTACTTTGACAACAAAGGCATTTAAATAAAATTTCCATTTGGAAACTATTGACAACGAAATAAATCTCAACAGATAATTTTAATTTTTCAGTCACTCTTGCTGCTGCATTTAACTTGGATGAAAATGCTACAAGAATATGTGCCCTGCTGATTCTTGTTAAATTATTGTGTGCAATGTTGCTTACTTTTTCTGGCACTATTCTTTCATTATTCAGATAGATGGGTGGGTATCAGTTACAAGATTGTAGAACCTGTTGCTATATTTCTTGCAGAGGTCGTTTATTTTATTTTCCAGTCAACATTTAGATTTGCTTCATGTATGTTCAAACTGACTTTTTCACAAAAATATTAAGATTTTTTCAAGACTTGACTTTTTCAGCTGATTTTTACCAGTGAATTTCTTTTCGTTAATCGTAGCGGTCTACCTTTCATTGTTTAAATAAAATATTATATTTGACCTGCCAGCTATTAGGATCCAGAATATGAAAATAAAATTATTTTTAGCACTGAAATTAGTTTGGCACTTTATTTTATATAATATTTAAAATTATTGAAATGCTAACTTGTGTGTCGAATAATGATATTGGTTTTTCAAATTATTAATTAAAGAAAAATAGAAGAATTTTTAAGTGTTTTTGTCATAAATGAAACAAGCTTATTGCAGCATATGATAATGCTTTGATGTTAAAAGTATTGCAATATTATATGTGTCTATGTTTCTTGAAATGGATTCATCTCACATGTAGAACAACAGAAAAGAGCAAAATTATTAGAAATAATTTGAAATTTATGCTAAATTCATTCATTCAAAGTTATTTTTGGGAATGATTGTTTGTTTGTTTTTTTTATGTGATTATTGTTTAATGCCACTTTTAGCAATTTTTCAGCTATATCATGGCGTCCAGTTTTTATTGGGGAGGAAGACGGAGTACCTGGAGAAAATCCCCGATCTTTGGTAGGAAAACTGGCAATCCTTGTCAATTAAGATTGGAGTCAAGTGAACCCTTCCAGCAGTGAGACTCGAACCCGCAACCTCAGTGTTGACAGACCACGTGATCAATAAAGACGAACTTCCTTACACCACTTGGCCACCTTTTGTAGGCCGAATTTTACTGCCGTTATAATCCGAAGTTAGTTTTGAGCTTTTCGGATTAACGGCAGAAGTCAGTCCTATTGCTCGAAATGTAGCAAATAAAAAATTATAACTTCGATCTATTTAAACAAAATTCAAACATAATATTCATCTTTTTTACGTTATTAAAGCTTTAGACTTTGCATTACTAACCGGAAACGATCTTTATTGCAGAAATTTCTTTTTTCGTCTTGGAAGATGCACGTGGAAAATGCTATGCTGATCATTTTTTCTTGTATGGATAATGTGACCTAATTTTGTTATAAACGTGCTAATTTGCATACTATAACAACCATTCCGTAGTAAGAATCCAGTAATTTACAAGTGTATTACCCAAGCTGCAACTGGCCATTCAGTTTCGGGTTTTTCATGTAATAAACGTAATTAAAAAGAGACACGAATGTCAATTAATACACAAATACAGCGGGTTATTAAAACTGCAATAACTATCATTACGTACCAATAATGATCGATTTTAAACACGAAACCGATGAAAAAGTGGTGACACTGTCGAAAGATATCAAGATCGACCACGTCGGATTGTATATGCAACTTCTTTTGGACATCAAAGTGCCAGGAGTGATTCACTCAAGCTCTGTTACATTACGAGTAATGGTTCTAAATTCGTACCCTCGCCAAAAAAGGTACGATTATTTGTTCTACCCTTTTGGGAATGTAAACACGACATGAAGATATTAATTACTATGTAGATCCACACTGTCTGCTCTTCAAATTTAACTAGTGTTAATACTAGTGTTAAGTTTTCGTAATTGCCAATATACATTATAATTGTTTTATAAATTTACGATGTTAAGAAACTTAAACATTTAGGGAGCATTTATTGTTTTATATTTAGGTCCTGCACACATGGCATTGATGTATGAAGACACTTCAGTAGTGAATGCAACTTTAAATGTTTACAAATGCCAAGATTTTAAAAGGTAAAACTAATTGAACAATTAAAAATTTGAATTATTACTCTTTTCAATATCAGAATTTTAAGACATGAATCTAAGTACACTTATTTATATCCTTTTACAACATTGTTTATTATCTGTTATTTGTTTTTTAATGTTAAAAAGTCTCCTTTGAGGGTGTTACTGCAATACTTTACAGATTTTACACAATTTTCAGTGTTATGTGTAATTAAAAGCATTTTTCATGAATAAAATAAAAAAAATTACTTGAGGTTTTATTTGCATAAAAACTGTTAAAATTTTAAACATAATTGAAAGTGCTCATTTCAGCTGTATTGAATGTGTTGAAAGAAGGCTTTGTTTCTGGTGTCTGAAAGAGTTTTCTTGTATATCAAATGCCAATAGTTGTAATAGTTCCGTTTTTAATAATGTAAGTAATGCTGTATATAAACCCTTATATAAAAGAGACTGTCTGATTATTACGAACACTTTTAATTTCATATGATAGCTCTGTAAACTGAAGATACAATAAAAATTCTTGAAATGATGAGGTGAAACTTAGAGGATTATGATATAGAGCTAAGAACGTTTTTCCCTTGCTTTAATGTCAATCTGGTATATGACTCCCAGGAAAAATGTGTCAAAAGTTTATTTGTAAATTAAGTTTTAGTATTTATATTGCATTTTAATACAGGATTTATTAAAAAAACAAATTTAAGGGCAGTAAAAAATAATTATGTAAGCCCCATTTCTGTCATTGGTTTTATTTGTTTAAATGCAGTTTTTTTAGCTATATCATGGCGTTCAAGTTTTTTTTGTCGGGGAGGAAGCAGGAGTACCCACCGAAAACCACCATTGAAATACTTGTCAATTAAGATTGGAGTTGAGTACATCCTGTGAGACTCGATAACGTAACCTTAGTGTTGACAGACCCCGTGATCAATAGTCGATGACTAACTTTCTTAATCACTCGACCATATAGGCCCCATTTTTGCAGTTGACTTATTTATGTTTTTTAAAAAGGTTACATTCTCTGAAAACGGAGAACCAATCGAAAACAAAAAAACAGCAATGTTCATGGGATCGTTCTTAAAACATTAATGTTTTATATTGTCAATTTTATATTCAAAATCGCCACCCCTGCAGACAAGGTTTACGATAAGTCTATGTAGCAGACATTTTTAATACCTTCCTTCTACAAAAATTCAAGGCTGATTAAAACTGTATTACTATTGTATATATTATTGAATGTATATTGAATATTTAATTAGATGGTTCTCTAGACAGACTATGTTTTAGTTTAACATTAGGAAATGCCATCTTTGCTATACACAGATGCAATACAGAGCGATAATGGCTCTCAATGTGTTTGTTTGTTTGTTTGAATGATGTTTAACGCCATTTTCAGCAATTTTTCAGCTATATCATGGCGTCCAGTTTTAATTGGGGGAGGAAGCCGGAGTACCCGGAGAAAACCCCCGACCTGCGGTAGGAAAACTGACTCTCAATGTGAGAGCCTTTTTTTGTAAGAAACGATCATGAAAATCTACAGGAGCTATTGCTGTCAAATTATTGTTAATCATCATCAGAATCAATTTTAATCTCGTCTGAAATGATACTTAGCTAGGTTTATTTAAACATGGCTACAATGATATTTTATAGGCATTAATTAAAAGTTAATCTAGGGTCACAGTCTAATGAGTCTGCTAATATTAAACAAAGCAAAGTCTTTAAAAAGTTTTTATACTTAAGGTGTTATGAAATCTGGAGCTTTTAAAAAACAGCTTAACCTGTATCTATTTAATATATACGCTGACCATTTTTTCACAAAAGTATGCCTCATTTGACAAAATTCAGTTAAGCATCTTCGTAAAGAAAAACATTAACAGGGATTATTTAAACACATTATCTCGCTTTGATAAGGTAATTACCGTGTTTAAAAAGAATATTTTATTTTATGTCACAATAGCTTACATTTTCGGTTGTAAGACAGAGAGTAGTGACAAATATTACAGGGTTTTACGAGCAAACCGAATGACATTTTGACAGTTTTAAATGTGTAGATTATTTAGTCATAATGCTTACATAATATAAAATTAGCTTACGCTAGGTTTTCATCTAGATTTGTCTGGTAATTTATTAAATTTGTATTAAAATCTCAAAGAAATAACCCATTATACACATGATATGAAGTTAAACAAATAAGCGACATTACTCTATGTTTATATTTTTTTAATAATTTAAACCAGGATTAACAAAAAATAATTATAGTCTTAAGATTAAATATTTAGAAAATATTTTTAGAAAATAAAAAAAAGTATTTTGTCCTTATTGTGTTGCAGGGTGAATCCATGTGTCCCAGAATAGATAATTCTAAATCGTTGTTTATTACTGAAAATTCGGAGGAAAATGTGACTTTGTACGTGCCTAATTTTGCTGTTTACGTAAGTATTATGAAACAAAATCAATTCATTTCAATGCTGGTTATGTTTGTGTTAAACGTAGCACGATTATTTTTATTTAACCTTTTCAAATAGTCTAAGTGTATATGAAAATATATAGTAAAAGTAATACACGTATGAACACTAAAAGACAGTGTAGTTCAAGTTAAAGAAATAACTACTGGCCTCAATGGTTGCTTGATTAAGGTCATTTTAGACATGACTTTATCACTGAGAATCAATTTGTAAAAGATTTTCTGCAATAAAATATTTGAAATAATATTTTGTTTTCTATTTTTATTATTTTTCCAGTAAAAGTTTACATCTTTACACTATTATTGTTGCTTTATGTTTTTTTTATTTTTATCTGATTTTAGGATAAATCTCTACATCTGTTCAAATGTGTTGTTGGTATAGATATGTTCAATATAGCTGCCAAGGGTGATAATGTTACATGCATTAATTTAGTAAGTTATAGTTGTGTGTGTGTGTGTGTTATTTCAATAAAAGCATGAACAGTTATGTTAGTTGTGAACTAGTGGCATTTTAAAAATAGTCTTTCAGTGGTTTAATAATGTTTTATACAAAAAGTACAGCCATTTAGAAGCATCAGTAGTACACTTTATTGTATAATTAAATGATCAATTATGTATATATACACGTGTGTATACACAACTGTGCATCATGGAATGCTGAAGTATAATCAATACTTATTTGACATTTACTGCAGTGCTACATATTTTCTGTCAACCTGTTGCAGTTGTATCATTTGCTCCTTTTTACAGAAGATAAGAAATAAAAAAGCTGTTCTAAGTTTGCAGTATAACTCGAGCCATCAATTGGACCATACGGCTATCCTTGAAGGTTTGTTGTGTTACAAAAATAAAAAAGAGACGACATAATTAAGACAATACATATTTTTAATTCAATCTTTGTATTAGGAATTTTGTACACTTGTAGCATTATGGAACCTAGCAGGGTTCAGTCACAATTTGAGTATTGCAGAAAGCTATATCACAAATTTTATGGTTTTGATTTCCTGGCAAGTAGACAGTCGAACAATTTGAATCTACTGTACATAGTATCTATAGTATCTGGGTATTTTATATATCCGTAGTCATGTTAAAAATGTCATACTCGGTTTATCAACCGTTGTCTGTATCAAGTTAGGATCAATGCTGGAGTTTTTAATTTTTATTTTGCCTGTGGATGTTTGATTTTGTCGGCTTCCTAGAATTTGATTTCTAGATAATCTTTTTGATCATTTGCTTGGTTTTTTGGAATTTTGTTATAACCTTTATGTATAAAGAGTTATAACTGTGTAAAATACCATTATGTTTTGTTCAATCAGTTTTAACTCTAAAGGCTTATGACCTCCAATCTTGATTTAACTGTTATTTTGGACAAAACAGAGTTAAAAACAAATTGGCCACTAAACATTATAAGAATTTTAAATAAGAATGTTTCTTAAAAAATAAAACTTGATTAATAGTAAAATTTAAGATGCAAGAGTCCTCAGGAAAAAGTGTTTCCCTGAAAAGATAAATACAAATAAAACGGGGCGGGAGTTTTCACTTTACAAAATTGTTTTCCATGATCGTTTAAGCGGGATTACATGCACAAAACCATCGAACTGCGGTAGGAAAACTGTGAATCTTTGTCATTGAAGATTATAGTCGAGTATACCCTTCCGCAGTGAGACTCGAACCCGCGATCCTCGGTGTTTACTAACCACATGCCTAATAGTAGATAACTCGGCGAACAATGCCTTCGTCAAACAGTAGGTAAATTTAAATTAAACTGTGCTCGTCCTAAGCAAGCTAATCCTTTTACAAGTAGGTTCGTAATACTAATCTCTGTGAAAGATTTCGGACCCTTCTGACCAGAGTTTAAAGTATGACCTAAATAAATAGAAAGATTTATTAGTCAAAAGATTTCAGCGTATATTTTATATTAAACATATTTTTGGTCGTGGAAAGATTTAAGCATATATTTTTTATATTTTAAACATATCTTTGGTCGTTTAAATATCTGATTTCTAAGCCATCCTCTATTAGGTTATTCGTCATAGGGAAGTAGTCATATGGAGCATTTAAATTTTCGATTAAAATGTATTTTTAAATATTGATCTGGCAATTGTATATTTTTTCTTTTTGACATTTAAACAAAAAGGGGACTTTCTTTCTGATGAGTGAAAGCGGTGAGGTCGTTAATACAGAGAAGGATCTATACACTCGATCTATGTTTTATCTCCATGACAAATATGTTGTTATTCCGGCTGACACGGTCCTTACTAATATTGTATTTGTACGCAAAACGCGTTACATTAACTATCTGACAAATACATGGCAAATATCAGACGTCAATTACAAAACCGAAAATCATGACAAATCTTGCATCAGTTTATTACTCAATTGAATTTCTAAGTTACACAAGTGCCATTCTTCTTTATGGATCAGACACAATATATACAGGCACTAAAACACTGCAGGTTTTACTAAATAGGTGCCTTCGACACATCATTGGACTAAAAAGGCCAAAAAAGATCAGAAATGAAAATTTGTTGAAACGTACATGAATAACAGCCTATTGAAAGGACAATCGCAAACCTTGGAAATGGATTGGTCACACCTTGAGAACAAACCACAGCAATGTGATGAAACAGGTACTAAAATGGAACTCCAAGGCTATCGCTTCAGTGGCATACTAAAGAACACCTGGCGTATGGACCTAACATCTGATAAGGCCCCTAACAATATCATTTTTATCTGCAAAAAACCAGCAGATAAGGCCCCTAACAATATCATTTTTATCTGCAAAAACATTACATAGAGTGTTTCATTAATGAGTTAGGCATTGATAGTTCACTAGGCAATCCTACTTACACATTCACAGCGCTTTCAAAAGAGGAGATTATTGAAAATCACAAATCGGTATTGGCATCCTTTGATTTCAAAATCAGAGTCAAAGATTGTGATCTCCCTTTATTGTATTGGATTCCTAAACTTCACAAAAATCCATACAAACAGCGTTTCATAGCAGGATCGTCTAAGTGTACTACCAAAACACTATCGCAACTCCTGACCACTATTTTAACAACAGTAAAAACGGGACTTCAAAAATACAGTGACATTTGCTTCTCCAGAAGTGGAATAAATGAAATGTGGATATTGAAAAATTCAAAAGACCTGATAGACATCTTGAGGTCTGGATCTCTTTCCTATTGTAACAGCATTAAAACATTTGATTTTTCGACACTCTATACGGCCATCCCTCATACGCAGCTTAAAACCAGGCTAAAAGATCTTATAAAACAATGCTTTTTCAAGAAAAACGGAAAGAGACGATATAAATACCTGATAATTAGTCATGACAGATCTTACTTCGTCATCAATGACTCCAAAGCTAATACTAAATATACTGAAGACCAAATCTGTCACATGTTAGATTTTCTAATTGACAACATATTCGTCATGTTTGGAGGACATTTTTTCAACAGACTGTTGGTATTCCAATGGGTACTAATTGTGCTCCTCTCCTCGCCGACCTGTTTTTGTACTCCTATGAGGCTGAGTTCCTAGAAGTCCTACTGAAGAAGAAAGAAAATACTCTGGCCCAGACCTTTAATTTCACATTCCGCTATATTGATGATGTTTTGTCCCTCAACAATGCTAAATTTGGTGACTATTTACATTCAATTTACCCTAGCGAGCTTGAAATTAAAGACACCACCAATACACTAAGATCAGCCTCTTACTTAGACCTACTTCTAGAAATAGACTCAGGAAAACTACAAACTAGGCTCTACGACAAGCGTGATGACTTCAACTTTCCAATTGTCAACTTCCGTTCATCGACAGCAACATTCCAGCAGCTCCAGCGTATGGTGTGTACATTTCACTACTTATACGTTATTCTAGATCCTGCGATCGTTATTCAGATTTTCTAGACCGATCACTGCTGTTGACTGATAAACTACTCAAACAAGGGTTTGTTGTACCTAGGTTGATGTTATCTCTCCAGAAGTTCCATGGTCGGCACCACGACTAAATTGATCGTTACGGGAAATCAGTGTCTCAAATACGATCTGACATTTTCGCTTTGTCATAGGTAGTGTTTCCTATTCCTGGATTTGACTTTTCCCTAGACAAGACAATGAGTAACTCGGCGGGTGTCTAATTAGAGACAGGCACTGCTTACTCGTCCGTAGCACCTGAGTGCACCCATGGTTTTTATTGGGTTCGGGTTACTCTCTTTCTGTGTTTTATGTTTTTGATTTTTGTGTTGTGTTTGTTTATATCCGGATTTGTAACTGTCCCTTGGTTTTTGGCTCTTGTTGTTCGGTCGGTTTTCTTTGCTACTTTCATCTGACCTATAGAAGATTGGCAAAACAAGGAGGGGCAAAACCACAGCAAAAGACAAAAAGAAATGGAGAGCATATGTGGTCTCCCTATGTTTCATTAGGTTAGGTGGATTAATCAACACGTATCATTAACACATTTATATTGCCTGGTCTGCTTGGTCCACTTCACCTCTTTTCAAACTGAAGCGGGATTAAAGCACACTGTGAAACAAGCTTCTCAAGAGGTGGCATGAATCCGATATGTATACGGAAAAAATTCAATGAGGCGGAGTTAAGATGAGTGGTACTTGCAAACAAGATAACATATTACCCCTTTCCTTAAAATTTACGTTCCTCTATACAGATGATTTAACAGTGATACAAGTGCTTTAATTAAAACTCAAAATGTCACTGATGTTGCTGATTGCATCTACACTATTGAACCTGAAATTAAGGACACCACAAAGACATCTAGATTAGCCTCATACGTTTTACTAAATCTAAAAAATTGACAATTTAGGTACTGAAGAGCCTATATTTCATATCCAGATTTCTTTGCTAGAGAGTGTATGTTGACAGGAAATATACTTAACCAAAGTTTCAAACTGGTAGGACTTAGAAAATTTGACATTGCAATCATGACTTTGTAGACCGTAACGATATATTTGTTCTATTTGTCATAACCACATTGCCATTTTCTCCTGGATTATGACTATTCTCAGGTATGACTAATTAGAGAATTCCAATTTAAATGATATGACCGGTGCCATGCGTGAAGCAGCAGTTGTTTACTATTCCGGAGAACTCATCCCCGGTTTTAATAGGAACCATTTTGTTCAATTGTTCTGTGTTGTTTTCTTGTTGTACGCTCTTTTGTTTAACCATGGTTTTATCTGTTCTTGACTTATCGTTGCAGAAAATATCTTCGGTATCTTCGATTCTTTTTATTACACACTTATAAATAAATTTTGTGAGAATATTGACTTTTGATTGAATGGAAAATATTTTCTATCAGAGGGATGGAAAACAAATTTGATCGTCTTGGAGACACGCGCCATCTGACGTCATATATTACTCCACGGGAAATTAACAGTTTTTGTGTTGATCTCTTTTTTCAAAAATGTCCAGTTATAAAAATAAAATATGAATTTATTTATAAATATTAACTACAAAAAATATTTTCTCAATCGAGGGATAACAAAATTTCCGTTTTGCACATTGTATAATTCTTCACTAACAATAACATGTATAAAACACAGATCTTTCATCCGTAAAACCCGATTTCAGATTAATATCACCAAGCAAAGATGAGTTTATGTACACTTAGCTGCTACTCATATATTTAACCGACCTTATATTAATAAGGTTTATTACTGTTGCTTATTTTACAATTGACCAGACATTTACTTCTTTTCAATTAAAAATCACAGTTGTGTATAATTTATCACAATTTTGTATTTAAAGTAATACACTTTTTTCTTTTAAAATTTATCTTTTTTTTCAGTATACTATGCTATGTCAACAATGTTTCACTTTGTATAACATACTTTAGTAAGTTTTAATGACTTCCCATTGTTGGATATTTATTTATAATTAGAATATAAAATGAATGGAGAAATATTTTCAAAACCTATTTATGTTAAAAGCTAGTATCACACACATTGTTGTTTCTATTTCCCTGTTTTCAAATGATTTCTCCTTAATCCAAATTATCCTACTGATTCACCTTAAAAATTATAGACACGTGGACTAAAACACTCATCAAAATTAACGCCAAACAAGGAAAAGTATACCCTTGAAAATGTCTAGAAAAGATTAAAGAATTAGACTTTGGTCAAGTTGTACCAAAGTACATACTTAAGAAAGTAGTTTTACGTAGAAAATAGGAATAGAAAAAATTCTTCTTGTACGGTAATTTTACATTATATAATGTTGGTATCATGTTATGGCTTTTGCTAGTATATTTCGGGATAGAAAGGGTTATATTATTAAAAATGTTAGATAATCAAATATATGATATATTGAGATTTTAGCGATTGAAAGGATTGGCAGGAAACCAGCTTTTTCTTGATTTTGCTTGGTGTTTGCATGGACAAGTTTTGTTGAAGTATTCATGGACTTCATAATAGTTTTTAGTTGGGTTTTAAGCAGTTAATAAAACTAACATATAAATATAAAATTAGGGGTCATATTGGGAAATATAATTTATTAATAAAAAAAAACAAATTAAAAATAAGATTGGTAAGACTTGAACAAACTTGCTGTTAAAACAATCTTATTGTCTGCATTGAGATTTGATAAATGCAATTATGAAAAAGAACAGGACATTTTAAAGTTGTAGATTTCTACGTTGCAAGTATATGCCGAAATGAAAAAAAAATTGAACTATTGATGATTTATTTAAAGATAGATTATTTAGGATTGATAAGCTAAGTTATTTTAAAACAGTCATCAAATTTATATTCATTTTACAGTTTACCAGTGCCAGTCTCTTAATGCTAATAAAAACTGTGGATATTGTAAATACTTGAGAAGTCAGAATTATAAATGTGACTGGTGTGAGAATAGTTGTGAAAGTACACTAATTAACAATAATCAGGACACATGTTTAGACCAATGCATTGAAGGCGTTGGCACTAACTTAAAGGTAGGTTTTGTGCTATAATATAAACAGATACACATCCATAATACTGTTATTAATAATTTTAATTTAATATTTCATTGGTAGATTACTAAAACACGTCTCCTTGTAAACTACTGAGCCAACTTGGCATTCGATGGCTAATCAATGCTTCAATGTTGCAGCAGTCAACTTCTAATAAACGTCTTTGTGACGTTTAGTCATTCTTTATCATTGATTATTGTCCGTTTACCAGTTAATTGGCACCGATGCAACTAATGGGTCAACTGCCTTAAACCTTTCTTTGATTTTTAAAATTCAACCAAACACTAATTGGCAAAAAAAGATTCTGTGTAGACTTAGTTGTTCACATCACGTCTCGTAATGGTCACAACGACAAAAAACAATTATATTTTAAACAGGAACTTTAAGTGTATTAAATGCAGAAGTTCTTATACAATAAAGCATGTCTTGATGGATTGTATTGAATTGACAGTTTTTAAAATTGTTTAGCTGTGTTGCATACAAGATGCACTTTGGTTATAGTTTAATGCATTTTAGAATTGTGGTCGCGCTCTGTTAGCTCTCCATGATCTTCATTCTTTAACATGTTTAAATCTAAAATTTATACACAAGCTTTTAACCGCCAATATTGCATTCAAATTTAAGAACCACCCTTTTCTTCAATAATTTTAATAGTTATACGATTTAAAAATAAAACAGAATGTCCTTTAAGCACAAATTTTTTATTGGCCAGAATAAAATAGAACATACAAGCAAGCAATATTTGAATAATGTCGTGAATTTTCCTTTTTTGTGTGACCGCAAATACTCAGGATATCAAGAGCCTTTATTTCCTATTCAGACTTTCTTGTTGGCAAGAATGATCCATCACTTAGACAAAATTACGGTCGTCATCATGGCAGGTACCACTTTTCCTTCCTGTTAACCCGGATATGACTAATTACCGGATTTTAACCTAACTGATACGATAGGTACCACACTTGGAGTAGGCTTTGCTTACCCTTCCTATGCATTTAGACTCCTTATCGTTTTAAGTGGTGTTTGTGTCACTCAATTTTTGATTTTAGGTTGTGTGACTGCTTTTTTTTTGTTTCCCCTCTTTTGTTTAGCCATTTGTTCTCTAATGAATACTACTATCGGTATTTTTACTTAACAGATTGAAACTAAGTTTATACACAAACTATATATTAAATTTATCTCAGACAAGTTCAAACTCTATTTTGTTTAACAAAGATTTAAAATGTAACGAGTCTCGAGGATGTAAACCAGGACAAACATGATACTTTTTTCCGTAAGAAATACAAACCAAATTATATTGACAATATATCTGTCAATTACAAAAATGACATTTTCGCATTTCGCTTCAAGATTTTCAAGATATGCTAATTAAAAAAATATAAATATAGTAATATAATTTCTTTAGCATTTTTAATTATAAGTTATGCACAGGAGATTTATGACAGGTTTTTAATTGACTTAATATCTCTATAAAAGACAGCAACTTTACTTTTGCTCTAAAATGCAGTCTTTAATTATATTATGTTTAAAAACACCTATAACACATTCTTTACATCTGTAATTGGTAACACAATTTTATTTTAAAATTAAATTAAATTATTTTTGAAAATATAATATCTTTAGGAAAAAGACACTTAATAATTGCAATATTAATTAAAAAGAATAGTTTACTATGATGTTTGTTTGATAAAAAATTGTTTTGTGTTTTTACCTGTTTCACTTTCTATCCAACTACTATTCTATGGGAAAAATCAATCTGAACAATCCTTTTGTAATAATAAAATGTCATCAAAGATAGCAAGGTTATGAGAATGAACTACGCCAAACACGCGTAACTTCTAGCCAAGGCTCATCAGTGGCGCTCAAACAAAAACGATATTTCAAATCTATATGACTAAGATGTTGTAGAGCTATACTTGAAGTATGAACGTTTGTCAACAGCTTTGCTCATATAGAAGTGTATGTACAGTGCACACCAACTCATACACTGCGGTAACCGGAAGATGCCATTAAACCTAGTTTAACCTATCTTTTTCAAATGCCTATACCAAATCAGGACCATTGTTATAGTTGCTATTTTTTTGTTGCTGGTTCTCGGGTTTGCACGTTTTTATACTTTGATTTGTGGATTGTCTTAGAATTGATTAAACAGTCATCAAAATAACTGCAAAGGTCATTAAATCACAAGAGAAAACAATTTGTACAATTGTAAATAGAATTAGAATTTCTTCTTTAGAAAATTTAAAAAAAAATGTAATTGAAAGCCAACTCGAAATACACATATCTAGACGGGTTAAACGATTTAACGGGATTGAGAAACGCTAAAAAGAGCCTGAACTTCTGTAAGATAAAACAACGTCCTAGTGCCTACAAATAGGGATGGGAAAGTCATTTATTCAATTAAACTAGTGATAGAAATAATTTTTGAGAATCTCAACATACCAGAAGTAGTCAATAAAGATACTGGAGGAACTAGAATCTATGCATTGAGGTAAATCAAACATGGCAAGACCACAATTATTGTATGGTTAAAAAGCTATATTACTAGATAACTCGTATTTAGTAGCAAAAACATTAAATGAAACTAACCATTACTTAAAACTTGATAAACAAATAAACAAAGTTATGAATGCAACATTCGAACGATCAACGAAATTAAGGTTTGATTAATTCAAAAAGCTATCTTATTAACCAAAGACAACGACTTTACTCACTGAAAAAATACATCATCTTTAGGGTTACGGCAGGCCGGTGTTCAGAGGAATCCTTTAGGATACCTATTTTTTTGTTTATGATATATCTGAAAATATTTTATTATTTGTGTATATTTTGTCGACGATAAAACCATTAATGTAACGCATGATAACATTTCACTAGTCAATTGTACGAATTATTACCCTAATAAATTCCCTAAATTTTAACAAAAGTTGTTAGAATTGCTTAACATAAATAAGATAAATAGTATTGGTTTTAGCTTCGTTTTAAAAAATGATAATAGAACCGGTAACACAACACAAACAATTCACTATGTTGTTCAGTTCTGACTGTAAATGGATTTTTGTTTTGTTTGTTTGAATGGTGTTTTAACGCCGCTTTCAGCAATTTTTTCAGCTATTTCATGGCGTCCAGTTTTTATTGGGGGAGGAAGCCGGAGTACCCGGAGAGATCCCCCGACCTGCGGTAGGATACTGTAAATGGACTTTATAAAACTGTATTATATAAAATGGACTTTATAAAACTGTATTTTATATTATTGAGGCAACGTTTTTTCGTCTCAATGTTTTGTTCGAGGATTTTTTTAGGTTAAAAAAGGTTTAGCAAATTTTACAGAATATGATAATTTTCTATGCAATCAACTCCTCATACGATTTTTTACGTATACCCACACACTTTCTTGTAATAAAGTTTAAATATTCTTTATTACGAACATGCTTTGCAAACAGGCTATTTTACATTTATTCGATATTTTTTGCTTTAGTAAAAAAATCTCTAAATTGTATAAATATTGTAAAATATATTATACAGGTGTATCCTCCGTCTGGACCAGATAATGGAGGCACGGTTCTGACAATTTCTAGCGACAACATAGGAAACCCAGGGGACAATATATCAGTGAAGATATATGGTGTTGAATGCAGTCATGTGAATGTAATACAACCATCCTCTGTGTAAGTATAATCATATAAACACAGCTTTTTAGCATTATTAGTAATTTATGCTTTGTATTAAAGGATCATAGTCCAATCATAGTTTTGTATAAAACAATCTCCAACTGTCATATTGACTTAAACCTTGGAGGATGGATTTATCTTGAGCACAAAAATCAGGGTTGCAGAGCTGCCCAGTTCGTCTTTAAGTGGCGGATAGGTGATTCCCTCTTGTAGGGGGTTGTTAGATCGTAATACGGAAAGCCTTACCGCGGACCACATTGGTAACAACGTGTTTTAGCGCTCTTTGCACGAAAAAGACTCATTTTTAGATTTCGAGTAAAGTAGGCTCATTGTATCCGTTACAAATTGCTAAATGTTTCACCCCTACCCAAAGACCCTACTTTTTCAATTGCTTTCAAAATGTTTACACTTTGGTCCATTGTTCCAGAATTATTGTATTGTTTGTTAACTTGCTCTCCCATTTAAATTTTATTGCCACCTGGGTAAGAAGTCGTCATATTTTTACAGTGCCATTTTAGAAATGTTAAGTTAACGAGCGATTTTTTCACAAAGGAAGATTATCAAAAGTAGTAGCAGGTTTCCATCTAACTTTAACATAATGCATATAGCGTAATATTAAAAAACGAGCGCATACCAGTATAAAACGGTAAATATGACAATCTCTGGGGGATATGAACATGGCGATGGAGCTTGCCAATACAATGGTGCTCATGTTTATATGACTATTGCAAAGATTGAAACATTACATAATAAAAATTAGTAATTTATTAGTCACTTTCAAAATAAAAAGTCGTGTCATTTCTGATATTAAACACAGACTGCGTCCAAGGTTCATACATAATTTATATACCAAAATAAATAAAATATCATGTAAAATACAAATACTCATTATAAAATACAAGAACGAAAATTAAATCTTGCAGATAGTTAAAAAATAAGCGATCATATGTAAACTAAGGGACCGTGTATAATATATACATGTAACAACTTAATCATACACGTACACTGAGTTAATTTACATGCTTATTTCAATAAAGACTCAATTAAAGGAAAATGCGTTATCTTTTGAAATGGTGTTCTACCGAAAGAGTCCTTATTATAAACGCTGTAACAATTGTATTCAATATAAATAGATGACCATAAATGAAAAATAATTGCTTAAAAGCATAATCTGAAGATCGATTAGCAGAATGAGCATTTTAATAGCGTAGCGCAACAAGTTTTAAAAGCATAAGCCAAGCATAGCAATACAAATACACTGAGCTTACCTCACATATCATGAAAGATAAACATTCCGTATTATGGAAAAAAAACTCAGGTGATTTTTACATTTTTACAGCCAATATAATACCTGTACAATTATAGTTCACAACATACGAACAATTATGACGACGAAAACGAAAACAGCTTTCGTTTTAATTGTAAAATATATACAGTTGTATATAATTAATCAGTTCGTAATCTTGTATACAGAAGTATATATTAAACATAAAAAGTCCAACGTAACCAGAATTTACATTTCTATTTTCACAAGCGCTTTCATGTATCATTACAATCTTCAGGTGAATGTTTATGTGAATCTATTGGTAACGTTTACGTGACGTTACGTTATTGTTAAAAGGGAGATAACTTAATCGATAAACATATGTACAAATAATTAATAATATATATTGTATATTGTAAATTATGATCGTCCATTTAAACATGGTTTAAACTTTTTAATAAAGTTTGTCTCCTTAATTTCTCGTATTAATCCGTCTTCTTTAAATATTTTGTAAAAAGGGAATATTTTAAAAACCCCGCCTCCACATGTTTCAAGATGTGAACTTAGTGGTATTTGTCTGTAGGCGGGGTCTCTTATCTGTTGACGGTGGATCCGCATTCGTTCCGAAAGTGAATTTCCCGTTTGCCCAATGTATATTTCATCACATCCAGAGCATTTAATGCAATAAATTAAGTTAATTGATTTGCAATTCATATTTGCACTTGCGTATATTTTAGTTCCATTTTTAGATGTCATTTCGCACCCAGTGTGAATATAGTTACAAGTACCACAACGACTATCATAGCATTTCGAGACAGTATAGTTTTGTTCCGATCTCTGTGTGTCAAATTTGGCCTTAGTTAATAGCCGTTTCAAATTTTTCGGTTGTCTTTTGCTCTGAATGATTGTATTTTCGTTAATTAAATCTTTCAGTTCATCGCTTCGTGTGATAATAGGCAAACTGGATCGTGCCATTCGGAAAAGATTTGGATTTCCTGGGTTGTGGGTGAAAAAAAAACGGTATTTGTGCGTCACTGGTTTCAGGTTTACTTTGTGTTTTCAAGAGTTCTTCCCTTTGTAATTTTTTAGCACGATCTATTCCATTTCTAATCAATTTCTGTTTCCGCAGGGATTCTTCTTATTCATGGAGTCTTTGATTTTTAGTTTCCAAATCATCTACAACGGTGCAAATTTTTCGGGCCAAACAATAAGGAATATTTCTTTTGGTATGGGACGGATGACATGAGTTGAAATTCAAATATTGATGCGTATCGGTACTTTTGTAAAATATATCAGTTTTAACATATCCATCTTTGATTAGCACCATAATATCTAAAAATGGTAATTGTGTACGACTTGTTTCCCTCGTAAATTTAATGGCTGGGCGTAAATTATTTAAAATTGCTGTGAATTCGTTTAACAATTCTTCCGATTGTGTCCATCTTATGAAACAGTCGTCAAGGAAACGTTTCCATGTTCTTTCAATTTGAGCGGAAATATTGGTTCCGAATGCTTCTTCTATTTTATGGTACAGTTTCTCTTCAAGATAACCCATTACTAGGGTGGCATATGTAGGGGCGAATTTTGTTCCCTTTGCTGTACCCCGTATCTGAATGTAATTTTTTCCATAAAAAAAGAACGTATTATTTTCCAATATAAATTTAACGGAGTCTAATATAAATTCAATAGAGAACCGTTCTGAGATTATGTTTTTGTGTCTCTCTACCCAATATTTTATGGCTTCTATTCCTAAATCGTGCGGGATATTAGTGTAGAGACTCGATACGTCAAAGCTAACTAAAATAGAGCTTTCTTCGATTTGCTGTGGTAGATGAGATAAAAAAATCTATGTCATCGCGAATATAGCTTGAGACAAACTGATTTAATGGTTTAAGAATAATGTCAATTAAGTTGCTTAGGCGATGTTTTTGGGCACGCAGGGCCTGCTATGATCGGTCTCAAAGTTAAGTCATTAGGAGCTCCCGATATTATATACTCACTGTTTTGTTCCTCCACAATAGTTTTAATTTCGTTTGATTTGTGAATTTTTGGCAGTCCATAAAAGTTACTTGTATTATATTCGAAATTAGTCAATGCATCAATTTCTTTATCGGTAAGAGAATTGTTGTGTTTTGCTACCAAATTATGTATTCTTCGCATGATTTTTTTTTATCTATGTTATTAAGGATCTCTGAATAAAAAGATGTATTCTGCAGCTGTTCATAGCACAGATTTCTATAAAAGTCAATATCCATAAGAACTATTGCCCCACCTTTATCTGCTTCTTTAAATATTACTGACTTATCTGTTTGAAGACGTTTCAATGCGGCTTTTTCGGCAATACTTAAATTTTGTTTCGAATTTGTGTTTGGTACAAGAGGAAATGAAGTAAGTGCATCTATGTATTGCTCTAAGTGTGTGTTTCGGTTTTTCTTTGGCATTAATGAAGATTTGTTACGGATTAAAGATTCGTCATTTTCTGTTTCTTTATTAGCAAAGAACTTAACGAGTCGTAGCTTTCGACAGAAATTTTGAATGTCATGTTTCATTTCCTCGATATTAGCAATAGGGGTTGGTGTAAATTTAAATCCCTTTAGTAAAAGCGATTGTTCATCGCTATTTAACGGTCTTTTTGATATATTTTATTATTTTGGGATCTATCTTCCTATTTGTTTGACTTCCGTTTCCTCTTTCGGTTTGTCTCTCTCTGGAGTTTGTTGTCCTGACACTAAAAAAATGAATTCTCCCTTGATTTACATTTCTGTTTATATTTTGCCGTTGATTCTGTCTTTTATTTTCACGGTGTTTTATATAGTTTGTAGCGTTTTCATAATTTCTTTGTTGTCCACTCTTGACGACTTCTGAGTACAATCTGTTGTTGCTACGCTGTATATTGCTGTTGTTGCTACGCTGTATACTACTTGTGCTGGATCGGTAATTTGATCTGTTTGGAGTTTGCCGTCTTTGATTGGACTGTTTTGTAAATTGTGTATTTTTGCGACTGTCATGATTCTGACCAGTTTGTTGTTGTTGTTTAGCTAATTGGTTGCGATCTTTATTATTGCGATTTGATTGTTGTATAAATCGCCCGTTGTTTTGAACGTTTTTAATATGATTGTTTATATTTCCTTTATTATTACGCTTACGGTATTTGTGGCTTGGAGTAGCTGTTTCCTTACCATAATTAGTTGCGTATTTCTCCAGAAATTCAGCCTTTCTTACCCATATGTTTTTAGACCTTTTTCTTCCTTGGAAATATCTTTAATCCAAATCTCACGCAGTTTATCTGCGATGCTTCCTTCGGCAATTTCATCAATAATTGTATTAATTTTTACATCTAACTCTTCATATTTGGTTTGTGACGAGTATGTTTGTTTTGAATTATCCGAATGTCCGTCTGGAATTTGGACAAAGCAAGGTCCCATCTCAACTTGGTTTCTTCCTCCAGTTCGTCTTTTATTTCTTTTATTAAATACTTGCGTGGAAGAATGGGCGACTCTCGCGTAATCCAATCTGAGTATATTTCCGAGAATTGTTTAAATTTAAAAGAATTCCAGAAATGCTGTTTTCTATTGTTCAGTATTTCTTTCCATTGTCTGATCATTCCTTTTCTTTTTCCGATACGCCTCCCGTTCTAGATTTGCTTCGTTCAGAATAATAATCCATGGTTGTTGATTATTCGGTTTTTCTTGTTGTTTATCTATGTTCTGAAATTTTTCCGAAATATTTTTCAATTCATTGATGACAAACTCACCAAGTTGTTTACTTTCCGTTGAATGTTTTTCCAACTCTTTAAGGACAGATGTAACTGTTTTGATCTGTAGTAACAAAGCTGATATCTGGCCTGATATCTCTCCGAGCAATCTTTCAGATTCACTTGTACGTGTACGTGTTTCTCCGGTCATGCTGGCTTGTATACAGTTGTATATAATTAATCAGTTCGTAATCTTGTATACAGAAGTATATACATGTATCAAACATAAAACGTCCAACGTAACCAGAATTTACATTTCTATTTTCACAAGCGCTTTCATGTATCATTACAATCTTCAGGTGAATAATTAATAATATATATTGTATATTGTAAATTATGATCGTCCATTTAAACATGGTTTAAACTTTTTAATAACGTTTTTCTCCTTAATTTCTCGTATAAATCCGTCTTCTTTAAATATTTTGTAAAAAGGGAATATTTTACATGAAAGCGCTTGTGAAAATAGAAATGTAAATTCTGGTTACGTTGGACTTTTTATTTTTAATATATATATCTTTTATTTTTAATATATGTATATACGAATATATACGAGAATTATATCGGGATGCTTATAATATCTTATTTTTTTTATGGCTTAAATATTGAAATCATATATCACAAAAGCGGTACACTCGAACAACTCGCACATTCCTCATTATCGAACACGACAACATTAAAGTATATTTAGATATACATATTTGCTTTAAGTAACATATATCAATAAACTCATATTTCTTAAACACATACTAATAACTTTCACAAAGACTTAATACTCATTTGAATATTCATACTACGTCTTCGAAACATAATACCTAGTATGTGCGGCGTCATGCATAAAGGGAACTTGACGGTATATAGAACGTTACGGTAAAACCGACGTCAAACAAAACGTTGAAATAGTTATCGAATAGTTATGAATGCCGATTATATTATAATGATATGAATAATTAGACCATTACTATATAAAATTAGAAAAAAGAGAAGATAAGAAACTAACCTGAATGCAGAAACTATTTTTCACCAAAATATTTTTAGTATACAGTTCAAATACAAAAGACAGCCCTTCGACTTTGAGGTTAAGAGACAATAACAATAGAATAGACTCAAAATATATTATTTAGGGATAAGTATAGAAGTGTTTAATCACCCGTGACATGAACTTTGAGAAGTACATGTAGTAAATCCAGGCTGACTGAAATTTCTTTGTCAATATTTACGTGTGAATAAAGTCGTCATATTGTATATGTTATAGAATAAGTAACGATATATAGCTAATAAAGAATATAAAGTTAAAAACCGTGGCACATAATAAAATTAAACATATTAATATATCCTGTTCAGAACTGCAGGCTGTCACCAAAATATTCAATTTCAGTCTCTATTTGTAAAATTACATTGTACACCGAAATAATTGAATTGTACTATTGACAAAAACATTTAATTTCTTGTGCAGGTTTGTGGCAATTGAATTGTTTACATTGGAATGCTGAATATTTATAGAAAATGTGTAATAACTGATAAGTTAATAAATCTGTTTTATGATCTTGCATTGAAACTTTATCACTTATGAATTTAACTGCTTAAAATGAAAGTCCAGAAAGGTTTCATTGGAATAAAATCAGCACATACACTCACTTTAAAAAAACGACGCATCGTAACATATAATGTAACTTTCGCAGTTGATATTACTAGGATACCCTAGAGAATAACAGAATGCACAATACTTCTCTTTTATTATCAAGACTGTACTACCGATATTACCGGGTAGTAATAAAAAATATTGACATTATATAGACTCAAATATAACAACTTTATTCAAATCTAGTTACTTTTCATTTTAAGATGACTCTCATTGTTTTGAACTACCAATAACCATTTTATATAGTCTCAAATATTTTTATTTAGGAATAATGATGTCACTCAGCCATATTAAACTGAAACGTTTGTAGATTGCAATGAAAGTTTGTACTCAATTTAAAAATTTAAATATTTATTGGTGTAGAATTTTCAACTTCATATTTTCTTTATTTGTACCTGTGGCTGTAATATAACTGTTGTCTATGCTTTTGGATTTTGAGTAATTGTGTGTTGTATAGACTATGAATTACTAGTTTATTGTCTTTTTATTTTAAACATTTTAACATTTTTAATCCTTTGCAGTATTACATGCACAACAGGGAAATTCAACACAAGTAATAACACTAATTTAATAATTTCTGTGAATGGAATAATAAGTCATTATTCAGCTAGTCAATATTATACATACGAGGTAAGGATATTGGTTAATATTTTAATAATTGCATCAAAAGGCAGACCAATTATAAACTACTATTACAATTATTTTAATGTTAAATAATTATTAATAATAAACAATCTAAAGAGATGTATTGATAAATGTACAAATGTCATGCCTAAAATTTCTTCATTGTGCTTAAATGTCTTCTCTTCATTTCATTTTGCATGGTTCTATATTAAAATGTTCACCTTGTTTACATTTTTGATTAGAAAGTTAACTTAATACATGCAACCGTGACATGACTGATCTATTTATTCTGACTTTACCAATCTGTACTAGTGGCCTTTACATTTTGGAAGTTAGTCATAGTTTTCGTCTATTAACGTTGTTTATATTCCAGAAAAAAATGTTTTTATTTCATGAATATATTTTCCACAAAAAACTGCAAAACTGCATTTATCGTTCATAATATGAAAAAGAGGAAATAGGACATTTTAATTGCTAAGTGATTGTGAACTTCAAATGATCATTTGAAAGTCCACAATAATTTAAAAGGGACCTTCACTGATTGGCTTGATTTTTAAACATAATTTTCTAAAGTTCTGGAAATTTAAACCAACATTCACATTGCTATTAACAGCTTATACACTTATACATATATTTTTTTTACTCTTTTAGTTTTCCGTTATTTCGAAAAGTTGTGAAAGAATTATAAATGATTTGGCCTACCAAAATGTATCACCGAACACTAGACTAGCATCTTATTTATTTGTGTGACTTTCAGGAATCGGAGAAGAAAATCGACTTAAATTTTTCACCAAACCAATGTATACGCAGTGGAGGTAGAAATATTTTCATAACAGGAGATAAGAATTATTTTAATTATGCAAACGAAAAGAGATTTACAGTTTCTTTCTGTGATGATATTGGTAGCTGTATTTACTGCAGGTATATACTTTTTCAATAATATTTGCTTATTTATTTACTTTTTATTTAGATATAAATGATACACACTTTAGTAATTTGTTAATTTTAAGAACCTTTAATTTTATCTTCTTCTTGAAGAAGAGAAAGTATAAAAACTGATTTTAAGCATTTTTCCTCAAAATAGTTTAAATGACATATTCTGTTACGAGATTTTAATAACCTTTTGTTTGGTCTTACCTTGACCCGAGTAGGGGTTAAACACTCATATCATAGGTTTTAACTGAACAAAATTGGAAAAATATGCAAATTGGTTTTTTCAATACATTTTAAGAATCATTTTGAAAAACTAGGTAGTTTTAAACCAAACCAGACCTAAAACATCTCTTGAGTTCCGTTAAGATATTCAATTTATAAACGTCTCGACCAATTTCATCCATGGATGATTAAAATAATCTTATTTTTAAAAGCCATTGAACATATTGAATTGATAGGCGGTGAGCTAGACATATCTATAATAACAATTCTAAGGAAAAAATGCATGAAACTTTTGGAAACAATTAAAAGATTGAATTGAATCGTATATTGAAAGTAGCAAAGAAAACCGACCGAACAACAAGGGACAGTAACAAATCCGGATATAGACAAACACAAAACAAAAACCAAAAACATAAAACACAGAAAGAGAGTAACCCGAACCCAATAAAAACCATGGGTGCACTCAGGTCCTCCGGACGAGTTAGAAGTGCCTGCCTCCGAGTTACTCATTGTCTTGTTTAGGGAAAAGTAAAATCTAGGAATAGGAAACACGACCTATGACTCAGCGAAAATATCATATCGTACTTTAGACACTGATTTTAATTTTGTGATTTTAATGGAATTAAACATCACATGTTTCATCAAAGTACTTCAAAAATCGTTTGGCAGACTGATGTTAAAAGAAATAACCGATGAACACTTTTACTAAGATGATATTATTATGACACAGCTGGTATATTATATTAGATGTTTTTAAAAGAATCGCGAGGTGCTAAATGTCAAATTTACTAACTTAAAATTTGTAGATGTAGATACATTTTTTATCATAGTTAATTTGGATTGGCAAAATATTCATTTAATTAAATTACAAATTAATAATAGCATGTTTAAGATAGTTTACGCTAATATAGAATTATTAATGTCCATTTTATGATTTAGTATCCTGATTTAAAATAAGATTAATACAGAAATGAAAAAAACATAAACGATTCTAGCCGACAAACCAGCAACTATAGTCGCTATGGTTTTATTTATTTTTTAGAAATGTGAAGTCTGTAGGTGATAATAGTCATAAGATTACATGTAGAATGGACGAATCTGATAACGTTGTGGCACTGACCAAACTGAAAGTTATTGTTGATAGCTTAACTACAATAGAACTACAGAAATCATTCAATTTTGTTCCAAATCCAGTTATTAAAGACTTGTCACTAAAAAGTGCAACAGTATTTAAAAGGTAAAATATAATACAAATACAAATTGAATATCACTATATTGCAATATATTTGTAGTGTACATTGTGAGAAAATTTATGTTTTAAAGTAAATTTGAATTAGGCAAAGTGAAATTGGATAAGTAGTTAATAGTAAGTAGTGTGATGATGATTTACAGTAACATTAAAAATACTTTAAAAAATACGATGACTCGTCACTATTTTAAACTACCACAAACTTTTCTTCATTTGCATCTTTCTGCATTTTAAAATCTCGAATGGAAAATAAATTCTGCATATAAAATCTGGTTTCAGTTTCCTATAGATTATTACAGAATCTTTCTTATGAAGGTACAGTGCATGTCAAATGCATACACAGATTTCCTCTATATAGATCTACCCGACCCAAATTTATAAAAAAATATTAAAGCAGCTTGAATTAAAGATAACTTGAACATCAAGTGTGCGAACTATTGATAAATAATTAAAGGATTCGATAATATGATAATATTGTTGTTATCCCTTTTTTAGTGGAGGATGTAAAATAACGATCGAAGGGGAGGGTTTCAAGACTGTTGACGTAGTTTTGATGGAAAATGTGGTATGTATATATTTATCTATATTTTGTTTGTTTTTAAGGTTAAAGACTAATTTCAGAATGTTGTTTATTCAAAGAGTGCAACATAAATGTAGCTTTGTCTTTAGCTACGTGACGTCATAGTATTTACTATATTTTTAAGGAGATAATTATTGTTTTACCTAGAAAAATATGACTTTATTTCTTCTTAATGGATCTTCAGAAGTACTTTCAGGTGATACAATTTCAATACTTTAGCGTAATTACGTAAGTACTAACTGATAGTAAATATTCGTACTGATCGCTGAGGTTGGACTAAAAGTTCTGAATGTGTTTGTAAGGTTCTGTATGAAGTATAAATTCTAAATTTGCACAAAAGCAGATGAATGTTTTTCGATATTCTTCTAAACCGCTGTTTGGAAACTAGATCATTACATTTAACAATTTCTCCCAAACTAGTCTCTTTGTTTCAATGGTATTTTTCTTGTTGGCGTATAGGTTTGTTTGTTTGATTGCTTTTAGCTCCACTTTCAGCAATATCATGGCGTCCAGTTGTTATTGGGGAGGAAGCCTGAGTACCCAGAGAATACCCTAGACCTGCGGATGGAAAACTAGCAATCTTTGGGCATGAAGGTGTATACTCAATAATATATAAGAGAGTTATAGGGTATTGCAAAATATATAAAAAATTTCGAAAAATGCAATGAAGACTGTGATATATAAAGATCTTTGAAGAAAAAATGAAGGAAAAATACTTTGTGTCAAAAATTTATTCAGAGTGCAATGTCCTTAAAAGGTGTAATATAATGCTTGTCAATAATTCTTTTGTAAACACATGAATTATCTCCTTTTCTATATTATTACAAGTACTATAAAGTCACGTAACTAACGACACATAAATACAATACAACACTTACTTTACCTCAAGATTGTTTATGTTATGTTAAATTACTTGTGAATAGCATATAGTATGCATGATCAGGATATGTATAAATATTAAAAAATGTTTAGTTTTTGGCAAATATGTAGGATCCCGATTATATATGTGGTCATAGCTTTTGTATTCTCTTATTTTTTTTCACCAGATTTATGGTGTACATTCAATTTTTGTTTTCACAACGAAGTATATCGGGTCATGGTTTATGAAAATGGTTGCCTGTATTTTGACCTATATATTTGATTTGTCATATATGATCATAAATTTCGAAAAGCATTTTCCTTAGAATGCTAAAAATGTTGTAACTCTGAGTGACTGAAGTATTTCAATACCAAGAAATCTTTGGGATATGCTGCCAGATGTTAGAAAAACTCTTGCTTATTGCAATTACTTTTTATTTTCACGTGATAGACAAAAATGTTCCCATCTCAATTATTAGTCGTAACGAGTGTTTCATGTGTCTTTTCTGGACATGACAATGTCTGGCATGAGCTACGTTCATTTTTTATTTCCCCTTTTCCCTTTCCTTTACCACCTCTCCCTTCTCCAGCCTGCTTTCTGAACGTCCAAATTTAACCTGACAAACTCTTACCTGATAATATACCAAGTAATTTTATTAAGATGATTTTGCAACCTTGGTGCTTTTATAGCAGTTGCTGAACATGCTGAACTTGCAATACAAAAACATATTATTGTTACGTTGAGCAATGACTATGCAACAATAATAAACAGTGTGCAACCCTTTCCGCTATTTTTTATTATTATTCTAACAGTTTTAATATATCTTGACGAAATTCAAAATACAAAATATAACCTGATGTGAAGTTGTTGATGAAAAAGGAAAATAAAATGTCACCGAAGATACCAAGGTAGTGGAATTTACTACGCAGGAAGACTCATCATTTGAGCGTAAACCCGGTAAATATTTAAAATCAAAATGATTAAGATGCTAAAGAGCTTTAACTATCAAAATTCCAAAACTTTAGTTCTTACACGGCTAAGGCCATCTACAAATAGAAATAAAAAAAACTTTACAATATAACTCGTTTGCGAAATTGCAGGGTAGTAAATATGGACAATCTCTAAAGTTCAATCGAATTTTAAATAACCATGCAGGTAAATTCCATATAAACTATGACAACATCTGTTTCTATCCGACAGAATACAAGGGAATGCCATCACATTTTGCAGTAAAAATCAGGTCAGGCCAGCCCTGAACGGTAATGCTTTTTCTGAAGGACACATGCAACTTATGATTGCCTGATGGAACAAGGGTCATATAATTGTGTTTATAATACAGATATCATAATAAATGTCTGATTCAGACAAAAAGTAATCACTGGAAAGAAAAGGCTATTAAACGTCAACGAATGTTTCAGAATGTTTACTATACATGACTGGTATTTGTTATGTATAGCCAAAATGATATGAACATGGCATCTGAGACCAATTGTGTTGAAAAAAACATATATATTCAGGATTCCTGCATGGGCGTTGGTGTTAATACTTAACAGTTAACTTTATAACATGTTAGCTTTAGTCATTGATATGGACTTGTCAGGCATGAACCTGCAATTGGACTAATACATCTAATAAATGATTTAATGATTACGTTAATGTTGCTTGGGGGATTATGTAGGTTCCTCAGTAACTATGCATTGTTAAATCTATATACATCGGCAGTACACGACAATCTGTTAAATGTCATTGAACTTGGAGATTAATATCAAAAACTTCATCGGAACTTTATATGTTACGGATGAATCTTGATCAGACAAAACACTCGTATGGTGTTATGACTTTTATAATCTTTGTATCTTTTATGACATTTTTAGTGATATTATGTTGATATAATTATTATTTTTTATGCTCTCAGAGCGTAATTTTGCAGTTATTTTAAAGTGCTGCTTTTGTGTAATTTACTCCTCTTACAATTTTTACATGTACGTCAAACGTCTACGAAGCAATGCATTAAACCGTTTTACATTTATTTGGGCATGTTGTTTGTGAATTGGACATTTTAAACTGTCATGATTTTAATTGATAAGTTGTTGGATATCGAGTTTGCCAGTTTCATTCATTTATGTTGATTTGTGAAGAGTTATGTTTTTGTAGTGTTACCCCTTTCCTTTAAAAACTGTTTCATATTTCAGCAATAGCATGTAACAGTATGGTTCTGTTCTTATCATTTTTTACAAATGAGATATTAAAAATGTACTGATATACATTTTATTTATTTATGACAGTAAATTAAAAGGTAAAGTGCAAACATACTTTCAGGTTAATCCATGTGAAATAACGTCTGATAGCAGTGCGGTATGTGAAACACCCCCGTATGTTATATCAGATTATAAAAGACGTAGAAGGTCAACTGGACAAAACGTATACATCACATATGATAACTATGTTTATCTCTCCACGATATACTATGTTGAAGATCCTGTTATTAACGAATTTCTGAGTACTATTGATTATATAGCTGGATCGTCAATAGTTATAACGGTTTGTACTATAATGTACTATATTTTTTATCTAAATTTAATATATAGAAACTGTTTACCATAAGTTTTGTTTTTATAAAAAATGTGCATTTCTATTTAGGCTAAATATCAAATCTTTTACATACACATGTAGATTGTCAGCTGCATCTCATTAGAAATCGGGCTTTGATGAAAATGGTGGATGGTTGATGGTCAGCTGCATGGCTCAGGAAATGGGGCTTTGATGAAAACGAAAAGTTACTCAGTTGCATTGATTCACTAACCTGGAGATGACAAATGCCAATATTCGTGGTAGTTGTATCTAATCTTGGCATATATTAGAAGGGTCAAAGACAATCTAACAAGTTAATTCATTGAACGGTAAATGGTCTTGTATACTGCTTAAAGATAAGATATGATTTATTCGTGCATCTACATTATTATTTACATATTTCTTCCTCGTGTGGAGTTACACATGCTGACCGACGGTTTATGCAATCATAAGCCAATGAAAGGATTCTTAATTTAATTATTGGACATTTAACATTAAACATGGTCATGTTTTATGTCATGGTCAAGACGATTTTGTTTCTAGTATAATGCACTTAACAGAAATTGTGCCTAAAAATTTTTTATTTCAGGACCTTGTGTATAGATTTGTTTATTTTAGGGCAATAATTTACTAGAAGGAGCTACACAAGATGACTTTATTGTACAAATTGGTTTAACCGGTCAGTGTTTGTTGGAAAATATTACCAGTGAGAACATCACCTGTCAACCACCGGACGTAGTACCTCGTACTAACCATAGCAATAGAAATATTGTATATGTTTTGGTAATTCAGTTAATGGATAAATGCATTTATGTTATGTTTATAATATAATACCTTTTCAATGTTTTGGAAACCAAACATTATCTGAATATAAAATAAAAATCGTTAAGCGCTTATTTTTTCGATCTTTTTTAACGTAGGGAAAACAAGATTGAACCTAGAAAGCACATAGTTATAAATGTGCATTGGTGTGTACTCCGATATTTTCGATCTAAATTTGTGTTTCATTGCCAAAATTTCTTCTGTCTTAGATGCTATTTAAATGTCACAGACAAATTGTGTTGTTCATTTTGTTATATTACTTTAATTATGTTAATAAATATGTTATTTTGTTTCTGTGTATCAAAGTATCTTTTTGATATTAAGACGTTTTACCTGATCTTGGTTATAAGGTCTACATCTGTAACTAGTTTATCCAGGGTCTAACGCATCCTGTATTACACACCGTTATGCTATCTCATCTTGCTTCAGACGTAATCAATATCTTATAGAGCTTTTAGTTTGATAACAAATGCATAACCCGTTAATGGAATCATATTAATGCCAATGTAATATTTACCCTTTATGTCTTTTTGTCTCAGTTGACATGGAGGGAAAATTTAAGCAGGGCACAGAAAGCAGGAACTATTGTTTGTTTAAAACTGTAATGTGGTTTTAAGGGTCAGGTGGTAGATCGTTTTTAAAATTTGTTAACTGTGAAGAGTATTTTAAATTGTTTAAAAACAAAAAGAATTTCTACTTGCACATTTATCTAACATTAGAAATTTAAGTGTTGTTATTCAATACATTATTGTTAACTAATGATTTTCGAATGGTTTTTAGGTGCAAGTAGGTAATATTCGACGTAATGTTGGATACTTAAAGTACAGTTCAGAAACACCTGATACAACAATTTTGTTAAGCGTGTTGTCTACTGTTATTGCTACGGCTGCGACGATTTTGATTATACTGTCAGTCATATTCATCATGAGACGTAAGAAGATAATGACTCAAAACAAATTCCAAATGGAACTATTGTTTAGGGAAGAAAGAATTAGAGAAACTAACAGAGAAGGTAACCTAATCGAGTGTAATGTGATAACACAATCTTAGAGATTGTTTTACAAATACTACATTTTTATTGACGGTATTAACATCTGCAAATAAAGAAATAGTATGAGGAAATTTATCTTTAATCAAATAACCATTATAATTTGGGACTATTTCTCTCAACGCTTCTGTCATTTGTTTCATTATTTCAGAGTATCTTGATGCCCAGATGACAATTCGTGAAATCAAACCAGATTTAGTAACATCTGGAGTACCCTTCTTTGACTACCAGACTTATGTGTTTAACACGCTGTTTCCTGACCAGGACATTAAAAAGCACCCATTACTCCAAGAACCTGTGGTATATAATTACTGTCAAAACTGAAACCTAATATATATTTTTTCTATTCTTCTGCATCAGTATCAGAGTGAGCATTTATCCTAAATCACAAGAAAAGACAATTAAATATGAGCAATATAAAGTGACATTTTACTAGCTTTTTTACTATTAATAGTGATTAGTACTCATGTAGTTTTCACATAATGAAAATATAACTTTTAATAATAAACATTTCTAGCCGACTATATATTTTATGACTAAAAACAAATCTTTAGTCCCTAAAAACCTTAACTTTGGAACATTTGTGTTCCCTTTTTCTAGATTAAAGATGACAACAGACACAGAATTAAGGAAGCTATGGTCATGTTTGATAAATTGATGAGTAATAGATTGTTTCTGAAGTCAGTAGTTCAGACATTAGAAAACAATAACAGACTCAGCATGCAGGACAAGTATGAAATATATTTCTTGATAATTGTTTAGAATTAAAATTTTTTGAAGAAGGCTCATTGATATTTTTGAGTGTTGAAGTACTTTTAATTTTAATTCTTTTAGCGATTATGCTGTTATAAGAGTAAGTAAGCTAAAAAGGATAGATTGACTTGATCGGTTAATCAATGGTCGTTCTGCTTGGTATTCAATCGATCCGTAAACCAACAGGCAAATTTTAACCTAATTGTTATGGATATTTTAATGAGCAAAATAACTCAGAATGACTGAAAAACTTTAGTGCTCCTGGAAAGGATGGAAAATTCAGATTTTGTTTTATACCTACGATGAGCCTACTCGTTTTCAACCTAATAAATGGTTCTATAATATGCAAGCAGCATAAAAATGTTTGCTTAATCAAGGATGTGGAACAAGTGTCTGTACTATAACATGTCAACCCCACCTATCCCTTTTTGACAAGTCATCCTTATAACCACCTGGGAGCATGCTGAGCACCATCTCTAGAGATTATACATGAATCATAACAAAATGAAACTGTGAATCTTTATGTCTCCTCCACTTCATGGAGAGACATTTTGTTGAACCAAATTTTACGAAACTTTGTACATAGCAAGTACACCATATATAGTTGTGGATATTACAAGGAAATTTTTATCCACAAAATTGTGTGGGAGACTTTGAACTTAGAATTTCGCTGAAAATCCACATGGGAAACGGAAGGAGTAAGAAAAAACAAACTTTAATAGTGTATGCGTCTAATACAAAATTTGTGTAATTTAAACTAGTTTTAACTAAAAAAGGTCAATTGTAACCATGCATTCTATATAAAGGTCTAATTGAATGTGAGACAGTCACTGTGCATTAACATTTACAGAAACATTTTTTTTGTTATATTTGATTTTGTTGGTTTGTTTGCAGAGCCCATTTTGCCTGTATCCTCTCAGTAGTCTTTCTCGGAAACATGAGCAGTTTTTATGAGTAAGTTATTTTTATTATGGATATTTGTCCAGGCAGCAATATTTTTGAGAGGCAAGTTTCTATGTGTCTTCTTTCGACAGGACCAATATGTAGAATTGTTTGTAATGCTAAATAGATTATGGTTGCATTATTAACGGTTCCGCTTGCAACTCATTTGTCACAATCCTTGATACAGTTCACCATCAAGGATTGAGACTATATCTTGGAGCGTTTAGAACCACACCTGTTCAAAGTTTGTATGTTGAAACTGACGATCCTTCTTTGTATCAAATAAGAATAAAGCTCGCTTGACAACATGCAACTAAATTAAGCGCATACCCAACCAATCCTGCCCACGAATGTTATTTCAAACCTCTTGACGAAAAAATTTTTTTTAAACCAAAGAAAACACCGTTGAAATTCATAAAAATCTACCTGGATTAATACGAAACCTGCATTTATTTATAATTTAAGAGAATTTAAAAAGTCGGACACTGATCATGATTTTTTGCTTTGGTTTTAATATTATCTAAGTCATGATGACCATTCACTTTTTATTTTGATTTGCTAATGCTGAATCGTCATGTCTGTCCAAGCGATACTTAGTAAGTGTGCTTTTTAGTAGCTTCCTTTAGACTTTTTATATAATATTTTAAACTAAGTGTCTTGTGTATTTACAAAATTGCAGATGACTCACATTATTCCGTCTCGCAGTTATGCCATATGAAGAATAGCTTAAACATATTTAGATTTTAACGCCACAGATGAATATGAATAGACGAAAGGCGCGTCGTAATAAATTTGCAACTTTGGTTTTTCTGATCACATTTTATTACAATAATTGAACAAAACTATGGTGGCTTATATCTGCCCCTTCTTGTCACATAACTAAGTCTACGTAATTTGTGAAATAGGTCTACTTGTCACTTAATTAAGTCTACTTGTCACATATTAAGGTAAACTTTTAACATAATAAAGTGCTACTATTTTTAAGAAAAGAAAGACGTTTTTTGAGTTTATGCCGTTTTCATGCCATACACAAGTTGACATAATTATATGACCAGAAGACATTTATCTGACAACTAGACTTAATTATCTGACAAGTTGACATAATTATCTGACATGTGAACTTAGGTATCTAAATAGTAGACTTATTTATCTGCATGTTGACATAATTATCTGACAAGTTGAACTTGGGTATCTAAATAGTAGACTTATTTATCTGCATGTTGACATAATTATCTGACAAGTTGACTTGTCAGATAAATATATAAATAGTTAAGTTCACATGCCAGATAAATAAGTAACTTTGTGAGATAGTCCATTAGGACGGTAATGTGGAATGTTACTAGAAAAGTATAGATACTAGTAGTTGCAATAGACATGGATATAATATACAGCCCAGGTGAAACAAAGGATTTGTTATTTTCGAGTTTTTTAATCGTTGTCACAAACACAGTGAATGCACATCTGAACATCTCTTTGAAGATTACAAAATCTCCATAACCGCATGTCTAAAAACAATTTGGCGTATAGCACTTAAATAAATTGTTATTTACAGAGTTGCTACCTCCCTGTTGAATGATAGGATTCAGTCTGCTTCAAAGAAACAGCACACAACATTGTTCAGAAGGTAGTCTAATATAATAGTCAATATAATATAATGTCAAAATAGATATGTTCAGACTGAAATTTGTCACTTCACACTATTTACATGTACTTATTTTAGCTCAGATTTAACCAGTATTTGCTATGTTCATGAATCGGTAAACTGTAACTGCAATAGTTGGAGTTACTTTTTACCCAGAGGTAACATACTTTATAACTACATAAATTAAGTTTTATACACCCGTCCAAGACGGGTCGTATTATGGGGACACCCATGGCGGGCGCGGCGGCGTCCACAGCGATGTCCGCTCTCTAATTCAAACAGTTGTTATCCGATCTTCATAAAACTTAAAGAAAATGTTTATGGGCATAAAATTTCAACCAAGATTGGTAACCAGGAAAATTGCTTTAACCAGAGGTATTGCCCTTTATTTATACAAAGCCAATAAAGTGAATTATAGGACTTGTATTGCGATCATTTTTTGCAATTAACAGTAGCATACTAGCTATTATAGCTTTTACGTTAAAGGGGAAAAATGTAAATATCATAAAACATTGTCATGTAATGTCAATAACTCCTAAAAGTAGTCGGCCAATTTTCGACCAACCCTCTGATTTGTAAACATGGTTGTGTTGATCATTTTAGCAATTTACAATGTCGATTTTCCTCGTATAGTTCTTTTAGTGATATTGAAAAAGCGAGAAATATTGCCAAAATTCGCAATTTAGGTCAAAGAAACTGGCAACTATAGGAAAAAAAACCAAAAACAAAGCAGCTACAGCAAAGGTCCTAACTTGGTACAGGCATTACAAAAGAAATACTGGGTTAAACCAGGTTTTATGGCATGCCAAACCTCTCCATTCAATTACTGTAATATGTGAGTTGGGTTGTTGAAAATGGATAGGTATCCTATACAACTAGTCATAAATAGGTGTATCCAACCATAATCGCAGCACAATCACTGTGTACTTAAATAATAAGTTTGAAAAACTATCTGCAATGATATTTTCAAACATTAGTGCGACTCGAACTAGCGTCAGCTATGCATTTTGTAGTGCTGGTAATATTAATTTAAGTAGAGAATAGTAGTCCCCTTTATAAGTGATAAGACGTTGGTAACATGATTAAGTTTTGTAAAAAAAAGAATAAATGATGCATTTGGTTTGCATGTTATAATAATAACATTCCTTTTTTACTCTTTTACTAAACAATACACAATAGGTAAAAGAAGACAACAAAGCAAACAACTACAAAAAAAACAACATCAAGAAAGCAGTAGACAAAATATCCAAAAAGTAATGCGACGAGTCCGACGATTTAAAATGTCATACTGAAAGGAGTTCATTCTAACACTTTTACCTCAGAGAAATATTATATATGTCTAGAAGATATCTCAAAAACTTGCAACTTGGTGAATGATATACGTTTACAATTTTGTTTCAGATTTGATTCCATCACCCAAAAATTAATGGTTAACTGGTTAAAATTATCCTTGTATGAAAATTTGAAGGTCAGTTTGTACAATATTTTGTTTTCAGTGTTAGTTCTTAAAAACAAAAAAAATATGGTTTCATATCAAATGTTAAAAAAGTTATGGTTTAACACAGCAATATGTGACGAAATTTATTTAATTTACCTTTGAAAGTGGTTTAGTGAAAGTATATTTCTGCGAGGCAAGATGAATTCGTAACTCTACTTTCGTTATCTGATTGTTTTGATAGTATAATAATTAAAGAAACAGTTCGGACTATTGTCCGGGAAACAATTAGTACGTTGTCCGATCAGAGTTGATTGATTGAAAGCCGTCGGTAATACTTTGTCGTTATTAAAGCATCTTTGTAAATTAAAAAACATTAGTGATACGGAATTGTTTTATTTTGGTTTAGAGATTATTTTGGTTAGAGGCTACTAAAAATCTGTATATAAGGTGAAGTTTCTCAGTTCTCAGGGCAGTTCTGCATAAGGACGCCAAGTGGTTAGGTAGTTCTGCATAAGGACACCAAGTAGATAGTTTCAAATTGGGGCTCCTACATTGATATTTGATAAAAAGGTATTTATTATAAGGTTTACAGTGCAATTGGCTATTTCTGAATACGGAGTACTGTCTAAATAAGGCAGGGACAAGTTGGCCTGACAGGTGGTCACCTTGTACCAGTGGGCATCTGGTTCTGAATAAGGACCAGAGGTACACCGGTATTGTTCCTAATACCTTTTTCTGCGAACAGGAGGCTAGCGCCACTCTGACTCTGAATAAGGGACAGAGGGACGTTGGTCCTATATCCAATTAATAGTTCAGTACAGGAGTCAAAGTACCCGAAGTCCATACCATTAGGCAATTACTAGCAATCTTGGAGTTGTAGTAGGTTGAACACACACATTGGAAACGTTGATAAGGTTAAGGGCTAAATCTAGGTTTTACGCTACCATTTGTTAAGGCCAAGAAGGCAGTCATATAGCACCCAGAAAATCCGGGGAAATAACCTCGGCACGTATCAACGAGGTTAAGCTGGTGTTGTGCCAGTTTTCCTTATCTGGCGTGTTGGGGTACGACCCCCTGCACGTTACAAATAAACCAATAGTATTTTATTCAACACCTGTTTATAACATTTAATTGACGATCAAACATTTAGGGAGACATTACGGTGTAATTCAAAAACAGCATTTTCTCTGAATCTAAATATTTCATTCTTAAGGATTTACTACAAAATATTTTTTCTCCTTCGATGGATAACAAAATTTGCATATTGTATAATCCACGAGTCTACATCACCTCAACGGACTTATCTGGATAAAATCTTTATGATTTTATTGTTATACTGTTTAAACCTCAGTTTATCTGAAATGTGTTTGTTACAAATTAAATATTCATCAATAATCTTAACGATAGTTGGTCATTTGTTTCAGAAACAAAGTGGAATGCAGTTGTTTATGTTATACAAGGCAACACAGACAGTAGTAGAGAAAGGTCCGATCGATGCAGTTTCAAGTCGCTGCAGAAACACATTGGCTGAAGAAAGAATGTTGAGACATCAATTCGAATGGGAAACACTGGTATTGTATATTTGTAATACCATTTTCAGCTTTTACAAATATTGCGTTTTAATTATCTCAACCACAAGAAGTTCTAGTTCGAATTTTTTACTATATATATAATCAAATTTCTTTTTATTCTTCAGACACTAAACATATATCTAAGTGAAAATAGTAGTTATAACAATCCAGTGACAGTCCTAGATTGTGACACCATCACACAGGTCAAACAGAAGTGTATTACAGCTATATATAAAAATAAACCAGCATCTGATATACCAACTGTAAATGAACTGGAACTAGGTGAGTACTCATATTTGTTAAAATTCAGTTTATTACACCATGAGGTATTGTACTCTTACAATTTTCATAATTAATAATTTGTTTTAAACTAAATGTAAGCATTTTTCAGTCTTATGGGGTAAACTGGTTCATATATCTGTAAAAATAAATGAATAAATTAAAGAAACAAATGAACCAACAAATATAAATGGACAAAAAAAAATGTTCAACAACTTTATAGATTATATTCTTTAATTCTTGCTGATGTTGTTGTGCTTTGATGTTTCCAGTGTTCACACATTGGTCTTAGTATATTTTGATAGTAAAATAGTGAAATATAAACAATAGCTGATGTATACACTAAACAATTTTCCCATTAATTAAGACATCCTTCATGGTCAACGATTATCCAATCAAACAGTTATATAGAACACATTTTATTTCAGGTTTAAAAGTTAGATATATTGACTGCTAATTTATTATTCTTTAGTACATACATTGATTCTGTTTATTTTCTGACAGTTTGTCATATCTTACAATGTAGAAAATAATTTTCAATGCTCTTGTAGAATGGTGCCAAGGACGAAGTGAAAAAGTAATTTTATAAGATATTTATAAACTAATTGACCGTAGTACCGGTATGGTAGGTCTAAGCACCCTCAAGCATTATAAAGTAAACAAATGGAATACCCTGATAAATTTTGTTACAGTGTGTTATATCTTACATTTTAGAAAATAACTTTCAATGTTCTTGTAGAATGGTACCAAGGAAGAAGTGAAAAACTCATTTTACAAGATATTGATAAAAAAAGTTACCGTAGTAATGGTATGGTACGTCTAAACACCCTCAGACATTATAAAGTAAAAAATGGTACCGAGATGACCCTGATGTTCAAAGCAGCGTTACAAAATAAAGCTGAACGTTATGGTAGGTAGTTAAGTTGTTGTTCTTTTAGGTTTATCACATGGGGCCGTGTAAGCTTTCCTATAATTTCAATTAGGTTGACCTTATAATGTCTTTGAAAAATTGGGAAGAGCTATATGTGCAACAGTGTTTTCTTATTTACAAATATTTTTTTAATGGGTCTTTCATTTTACAATTACTTAAGAATGGCACGAATATCCTCCCATCTTAATCTGCTAAATCACAGTCAGGTTTGAATTAACTAAAGTTGTAACTTTCTAAAGAGATACCTTCCTGGCTTTTTTTAATACATATTGTTCAAAGAGTTATATCTATAAAATGCAAAAAAAGAAACACATAATTCATTTTTTCAGATTTTAGTAGATGTAATTTTGATAAAGACTTTACAATAACAAATATGGATATTCAATTAAATTGTTTTAATTAAAATAAGTCAGTTTCTTAGAGAAGAGATCGGTGAGTAAAAGATAACAGTTAAGACTACTGTTAATAATGTTTAAGATAGTACCTTGTATGACCACTTCGAGCTGCTAAAAATGTTTTGTATCTCCTCGCAACCTCTGTCATTTAATGCTCTTAAATAATTCTGTAGAATCATTCGACATTCTTGTTGCGAAATTTTGGAGGAGCTCATCAAGGGTCGGTGGCTGAGGTTGACGCACACTTTAATCTAGCTGGTCTCCCAAGTTTTCAGTCGAAGTCTAATCCATTTAGTTGGAAGGCCTTGCTACCACGTTAATGTTGTTCTGCTGAAGATAGTTCATTGTACTGCTCGCTGTGTGACAGTTGTAGATTCTCGTCTCTGTACATCTGTGCCATTTAATTGCAGGTTGTACAAAATCATTAGACATCGCCGCTTTCATCATGTTGCTACCTCCCCAAAGCTGTCTTGCTAGAGACAGGAGAAGAACGTTCATTCTTGCAACAATATACAAGGATTGGCCCATTACGTTCCAGTAGGTAAAAAACGCAGGTCGTCGATGAACTAGATTTTACGCCAGTTGCGGAATGCCCCAATCTGTTGCACCATCTGACTTTATCTCATATACCATATTGTATTAAACAACATTGTCGAATGCGGTTGCGGATTGTTTGCGAGCTGATTCATCTAAATTCCGATATTCAGAATGCAGTAACTGTTGCTGCAACGGTTTGATTCCAGAAATGAAACACTCGGATGTGGCAATCTTGACCAGCAATCGTTATGCGAGGTCACACAGTCTTCGGGCGGTCATGGGAAAAAGCCAGTCTGCTGGAATCTGTTCCACAGCCAAAACATTTTTGCTCTGGTTTACATTTTCAGTTCTTGCAATCTCACTTTGAGATACTCCGGCATAGGACGGCTGATAATATATTTCGAGTATCAGGGTGGATGTATTTTAACGAGATGATGAATTTAAGCTTCAAACCTCTAACTTTTTTACAACCACTAACCACTAAGTTCACGTGAAAAACGTGAGCCGAATTTCAAGACGATAGAATTGATGTGCACTTTAAGAGAGCCAACGTGTTTTTAGTGTGCTGAAAGCCGAATCAAATGAAACTACTTTTGTAGTACAGGGTGAAGCCTTGATAAATGTATGATCGTTCTCTTATGTCATATCAATTTTCATAAGAGGCCTTTTTTTCTGTATATACTTTTATACCCCCGCTCGACGAGAGGAAGTATATACATTTAGTGGTCATAATGTCCGTCCAAATTTGATGATATTTCAAAAGGCATGCGCTAAAACTTTGGGATATTGTTACATGTACATATCAGGTGGGCACGAAGCATAGATGAATTTTGTGAAAGGTCAGGGTAACCAGTTGACAAAAAGTGTTCAAAATAATTACGAAAAAAGTTTAAATAATTTACTGGGGTTATCAGTGATCGTTAGATTTACTTACTATAGTTGTAATTGTAAAACATGAAACCTTTTTCTTTAAGGATTATTATAAAATGACTAGATTTCACAATTTTTCACAATTGTAAAATAGTATGTCCATCGTATATGACTTATGCTAAATTGAGCCTCTCCAAAATAAAGGAAAAAGAACAACATTTTGGATTTACATTTGACTATTTTAGATGTTTTTTGCTAGGTGTTTCTTTATATTCCCGGACTATTGTATTCTTTTTTGGTTTAAAATGAGTTTATAATTAACCACTAGCCTGGTTTTCTAAATGTGTGGCAACATATCTAAAAAAATTTTAATTTAAATTAATACTAACGTCTAAATGATAAGTTTGAACATAGAGTGTTCATTACACACTATTAAGAAATATAGTTTTTGCTGTATGTGAATTGCTACTTTAGTTATTCTTTTTGTTTTTCCATAGACATAATTGCATTTTGTCGTTTCTTGAAGTACAACCGATAATATTGATTACTTATACATGTTTTTAAACTTGTTTATTGTTCTTTAATTTGTTAATATTTACTTTCACGCAGATTCTACTCTTTAGTCTTGTTCCACAATAACACTGGATCTTAGAAACTGGGGACATGACAAAAAGGGAGCACTAATTGTAGTAGTACAATTTTTTGTAAAACAAGGGTCAGATTAAAATGAAATGTTTATCTGTAAAAACAATTTTTTCTTTGCTGATAAATTTCATTTTTCTTCTTTGCTTTGCCATTTCAAAGTATTATTAATAAAAATTTACCTGTGGAAAGTATGTCAGTACCTACAAAACAAGTAAAAAGTAATTGCAAGCTTGTGCTATAGAAATAATATTATCGTCTTTTTTCTTTTTTAACTAATCAAAAATTATAAGGAGTTAGGAAAATTCTTATTTCTAATTTTTTATACAATTATAACCGTTTTGAGGTCAAGACCTGTTTTATTGACTTTATGAATGGTTATCTATTCAGCTGACAGTGCAGGGTATTGCCATCGCATTTCATTCATAGTAAAATTGTGACTATTAAGGTGGGTGTGGTGTTTTAGTAACTTGAAGTACATTCAATAACATTATTTACTAGTATAAGCATTGATGTATGAGCAAATGTGAACGATTTTATCACTTATTGTTGTGTTTTAATTTGTTATTATTCAAGCCTCCATTTTACGAAGATTTACTATTAAGAATGGTTCCACAATATCACTGGGTCATATAAACTGGCCACGGAAAACAAAGACCATTTATCGTAATCATACTAATGTTTGTAAAACAGAGTTAAGATCAAATGACATATTGTATAAATACATTTTTCAGTGCTGACAGATTTTATTCGCCTTACATGTTATGTCATTTTAAACTGTTCTTGATTAGCACTCAATATAGAAAGTATATCGGTACCTAATAAACAAGTTTATGGTAAGTAGAGCACTAATTGCAAGCTTGTGCTGTAGAAATTATTTTATTGTTTAATAATATTTTAGATTTTAGTATTTCCTTTTAACTTATGAAAAAATCAAATGCAGGTACAAAAATTCTAATTTCCTAAAAAAATTTATACAAATATAACCTGTTTTGTTGACATTGTTCACCTGACTGAGAAGGGCATTGTCATCTCATTTCATTGGTGGAAACATTGTTACTTTTTAGATGGGCATGGTTGTATTTTTTGTAACTTTAAGTACATTCGATAATACTTCTTACAAGTATAAACATTGCATTAGGAACATATTGGACTTACTCTATCACTTGTATGTTTTCTGTTCAACTGAGCATGGTGTCGCCTTTGAATTTACATTACAGCAAACCTTTAATTTTATACTCTCGAATCTCGCAATTTAAATCAAATTTTAATCAAACTATAATCCTACCCACAAATATCTTATTGCCTTTTTTTTATCAAACTAAGATTGCAACCGTTACTAACAGAAGCAAAATCTTATTGATAACGGACTTGGTATCTATAAACCTACCCAAAGCATCTTATACCCTTTTTTTATCCAAACAAGCATCCCACCGTTACTTACAGAAACTAAATTTTTATTGATAACGGATTTTGTGCCATTTTTTAGAAAACCAACATAAAATTGGATTTGTGTGTTAATGAACAAGAGGAATTTTGGACATATATTCGAGTTTTTTCTTTATAAGGCCCATGTTCTTTATGCTAGGTAGGATGTTCCTAACAGGATCCCTTTCTAATTACCAAGTCTTCTATCAATTGAAAATAATCACAGCTTACACATAGTACATACCTAATATTTTGTTTTGCTTTAGTTTTGTTAAAAAACTTAAATCTGAACTATATGAAAAGTTGTTTAACATATATTTATGGTTTTCTTTCTTTTAACAACAATGCTTCTACATATCGTGCAAAATATAGAATTTCGGTATAATAGATAAAAAATGCCTTAAAATGATTAAATATAGAGAATAATAAAAAACAAACATTATTATAAAATAAAATATTTGTACAGATTAGAAAAAGGGAATAGCTTTTACTATGATAATTACGATTATTTTAAAGAAAACAAAATCATGTTTGAAATCATTTGAACAAAAATTAGTATAAATGATCCTTGAAAAATTCACTAACAAAATTGTATCCAAAAACCTTGCCCATTAAACCTTTAAATTCTTCATAGTTGAAAATCTAGAAAATCTATAGAGGTTCGTCACATTTGACAAAAGTTTTATAACATTGTAAATTACAAGGACTTATTAGAGCGTTTTTGTAGGGTCTTTATGATTGCACGTGTGTAAAGTCTTCTTCACTACTTATGTGATATTCGCTTATCTTTTTCTGATGGAAGTAAGTTATCAGTTAAGTTTTCTAGGTTTTATTTTCGTGGAAATACATTTTTATCAGCTACGCTTATATATACACGTAGCTGGAATTTTGTAGGTGTTTCTGTTCGCTATCCTAGCATATTTTCAACTTTTGATAGGAAAAAAATCAATATTTATTTAAAGCACTTTTGAATGTTTTTGTTCTTTCTCTTTTACTTATATTGTGTCAAAAGTGCATTATCAAGTATTTGAAATATGCCAAATGTGTATAAAAAATCAAGGTTGTATTTTTGTTCGAACTGCGATGAAACTTGAAAATTGTGTCTTGACATTGATAAAGATATATGTGTGGACATATATAAGCACTCATATGCACTCTTTATTTAACTTTATATTAACAGTGCGTTTGTATTAATGTACATTCGTTATTGAACCTTCATTGTTGATGCATTATTGCACTTTACACCGTATACAGTCTATTAAATGATCATTAACTATTAGTCTCGATAGAATTGAAAAAAAATCAATTTAGTGATAGTAAGGTTTAATTTGATTTTTTACGGAGATATATATATCAAACTAAATTCTGAAATCCATTAAATTCGCTGGCACTTTAGGCTGACGGTAATGTGGTAAATCAAATGGATACCAGCACTGTAGGCTGACAATCAGGATATAGAAGGTTTATATTTTTCTTTATTTATTATGTTGTGACACAAACAAAAATTGATTACAGATGATATGAGTTGAAAATTTAACACATGGTTTTATTCTCATTATGAGTTTTGCTTGTTTTAAAAATATTTTGGGGTATTTAGAAAACCAATTGGTATCAAGTTACCACCAACCCAGTCCAGATCATATACAGCTTTTGATTCCAGAATGTCTTAATGAACAGAACCGGGATTACCGCAAGTGGCATTTGGTTAGTAAACAATTGCACCAACATTTAAAGTTTCATCAGGTAATAAAACCATGTATATACAAACGCAAAATCTCGACACCAGCTCATTTTTATAATACGAGTTGTGAAACTAACATAACAGTACCATGATCTCCACAAGGGGTACACTATATTTTCTAAATACAGAGAACGTTGACGCATTTTACAAATATCACCGGTGTCTGGTCAAATATTAGACATTAAACTTTAGGGCCATTTTATTAAAAGTTAAGGTACTATTAAAATCTAACAAACATCAGTTACACTGGACAGAAAAACAAATAGAGCAGACATACTGGGAAACAAAATAAAACAACGCAGGCATACAGGGAAACAAAACAAACAAGCAGACAAATATGTTAACATGAAAAGGCTTAAACGGGAAATAATTACAAATTTGCCCACGGTCGGTAATTGGTAGCAAGGCGAGAAGTTTCCGAGGATGACTGGGTAACAAAACAAACAAAGCAGACATAATTAACAACAAAACAACAGTTATACTCAGTAACAAAAAAGGAGACATACTAGGTAACAAAAACAAAGCAGTTATACAAGGTAACAAAACAAACAAAGCAGACATACCAGGTAACAAAACAAAGCAAACATATTGGTTTGAAAAGAAAAAAAGGAGATATACTGGGTACCAAAACAAACAAAGCAGACATACTGGGTAACAAAACAAAGCAGACATACTGGATAGCAAAACAAAACAAGCAGTTATACTGGGTACCAAAACAAAGCAGTTATACTGGGTACGAAAACAAAGCAGACATACTGGGTACCAAAACAAAGCAGACATACTGGGTAGCAAGCAAACAAGCAGATATACTGGGTAACAAAACAAACAAAGCAGTTACACTGAGTAATAAAACAAGCATAGCAGATATACTGGGTAACAAAAAACCAAAACACACATACTAGCATTATTTTGTTACGGAATATTTCACTGGGAATTAACTATCATACACGATTAGATTTATTCTGTATATCTGATTAAATATGGTAATTTGCATTCGATTTGTTTTATGCAGTCAAATCTAGCGGATGAAGAAAATTCTCAAGACCATGAAACAAGTGAATTGTTTCTCAACAGACTCTTTCGTACAAAGGTATTAATAAACAACAAAATTAATTAATTCCCAGAAATTTGTAATTTCTTTTTAACATTAATTTGCTATAGTTAATTATGTTTTATAAATAGAGAATTGTGAAATTTTATATTTATTTTTATTGATTTTGACCGACAACAAAGATATATATTGACAGGAGGTTTGGAATAATCTGTATTTGATTTGTCATTTTTAGGACTGGCTGTGGTTTATTATTATGCACCAACGATATTTAGACAAGATTTAAACAATGCATTACAATAGTTCTAATGTTAGGATGTAATTTAATACCTTTAATCTTGGTATTTTTATGTCAATTTTTAAAATTATTTTCAAAAGGTAATTCTTCAGGATTATATAGATGCTGCTTTTGAGGAGATAATGAATCCCAAATCACTCTCACTCCATGTACGATATTTCCTGTGCATGATTGACAAGCAAGCTAAAGCAGTAGGTGTGGATAGGGATGTTCTGCAATCCTGGAAAAGTGAATTGTAAGTAAGAGACTTACACTGTACATTTACATTGTACATATAGTTAAATGTTTCTATTTATTTGAATGGAGTTTAACGCCACTTTCAGCAAAGTTGTAGCTTAATTTGTATTTATTGGAGAGGAAGCCAGAGTACTTGGTTAGAACCTTTGGCAAGACAACTGGAAATACTTATGCTCGAACTCGATCTGTTTGCATGTTGATTAATAGTAGATGGCTAACTACAAAAACTGTTCACCCCAAGGTACCATGGTTAAATAATTATTGCTGGTACTCATTGAAAGTTATTTCTAATATAATTCTTTGCTTGTTGAAGGCTTCAAAAATGAAGTAATAAGCAGTAAATATGATGTGGTATCTATATTTATGTTTACACGGAGCTAATTTTGACTTGCATGTACTATTTTTTAATACGGTTGAATTTTGCTCACGATCCTTAGAAATCTGTAATAGAAACTCCTTACTTTTAGTTTTAAATGAATCAAATAATGTTCCGGTTGAATAGAAAAAGGATAATGTTTATTGTATATGCATGCAAAAGTAGATACTTTTTTGTGAAATTCAATTTTTAGCTATGCTACAAGAGTGTGGGCATCACTAATATCTAGACCACAAATTCTGTTTGATGTGACTGTACCGAGCCATGTTGAGTCATGCATGGGCATTCTACAACAGGTGTTCATAGATAGTTTTACCAATGAAGTACAAAATGTAAGCAAGGTAAGCATAAATAAGGTATATATTCTAAAAACAGAATCAAACATGTAACTTTGTAAAATTACAAAATATATTATTACAAAATTTCATTATTAATAACATAATACTACTTTGTTTTTTAAATACGCTTTTCAGAAAATATAAAGATTGTGTCAGTTTCCTTTAAAAGTTATGCTAGATCCTGCCATCTATATTTCGATTTTCCAGACCGATTTTTAGGTTGATGTCATCCTTTCAAATTTCTCATTAAAGTATACATAAAAAACAATTAGTAACATTGCTTAATTTTTACACAAGTTGCATGCTTATCATTTTTTGTATTTGTCAATTCGCCTGTAAGGTAATATTTATACTAGCCAGTATAGTATTTTCTCATTCAATAACCAGTTTCCCAGTTGAATTATTGCTTAACATCTGACATCAGTGATCACGATTATGACATTTAAGGACATACTCTATGCTTCTTTCAAGAAACACCTCGATTTAATTGTTTATAAAAGTATAGAGCCTGATAAAGAATGATTTAAATTTTATAACTTTATGTGTATTGTGATATCCATTAAACTATAAACTTAAAAGTTTGGCATTTAAAGAACTTGTGTATACATTAAGCATTTTAAATTTTAGGTAGTTAGAAAACAACTTGTGTCTATTTATCAAGATGTTTGTTTTATATTCAGGACTCTTCAATACAGAAGTTACTGTTTTTCAACGATCTGACTGAGAACAGAAAACGTGTGGATACTTTCTTCTTGAAGGTTGCAGTTGTCAGTGATCCGGAGTTTTGGAGGGCTTTAGATAATATATCCAGTGTACGTATTAAAGGCTTATCTCCCAAATGAAAGAAAGTTCTTCATTTCAATACCACAATTATAACTTCTATGAAAACATGATTGATATTACATAGCTTAATACTTATTGTTAATGATATCGTACTGGTGTGGGTTACTGAGTCTCAAATTTTGTACAGTTTTTAAAAAATGTTTGTTTTTTATCCTAGAAATAAAAATTGTTCAAGATAAAATTGCAGCAACCTACTTCATCTTACTATTTTGCTAGAAACGTGTTACGATTTTGCTGTCATTAAGTTATATTGTCTCAAAGTCAGTTAAATCGCATCATTGTGTCATTTATAGGGCTACATTTTAATTGAAAGATTTATATGAGTGTAAGACTTATTAACAGTGCAACGAAAACAAGTTTTTTCGCGTTTTATTATTTCATAAATTGTAGACCTACAGCAATCGTAAGATTTGTGATTTTCAGTAGACCCTGTATAAAACGAGTTTGACATTAAATATTATATGGCCGTACATTTTTATGGATTTACTCTAGGATATGTGGCGTTTGAGAAATGTTTTTTTCAATATTTCAGGTCCAGTCCAGAGAAATCAAGTTTAATAGACTGGCAACCTTATCTCAGTTGTATAATTTTATTGCGAAATACAAATGTGAGGTATAAAATACTATCAAATATATTCTTACAAGTGAAATATGTAATTGTTTTCAGAAAAGTTTTAAATGTTTTTTGTCAATATGATTCAAAATAATACATATCATTTTGATGATAATATTTTGACTTTTCATGCAAAATGTTTAAGATATTTATCTCTGATTTGTGACTTTTAAAATTTAATTGTACCTAGAATATAAATACTTACTTGATACTTGAAGTATCGTAGACAATACGTCAATACTATCTAAGTATTAGTTGAAAATTTTTAAAGGCAACATAACGTCATTATGTTATAAAAAAGCGTCAAACAGATTATCTTTTGTTTTGTTTCCTCGACCTCTTTATTCATTTGGACGCATACAGTTCGATAGATCTATATTTCTATCATGGAAATAAAACGGACTATAAAATCTATATTTTACAGTATTTTAGACATACTAGACGTATGTTTTTTTCTCTTTTTTTGCTACAAAGCAAAAAAACTATTTACTTGATATATTGTTACAGATCATAGAAGGTTTCGGAGAAAATGATGAAACTAAGGATCTGGAGTTTGGTTACGAATTAGAAAAAATCTGTGAAAAGATGGAGGGATAAACATTTTGTTGGTGTCAGCGTATTTTCTAGGCTATTTTAGTATAACTTCATTACTGTTCATTATCGTATTATAAAACTTCTGTAGTTATTGTACCAGCATTTTCAGATTTATGGGTTTTTATTTAGTAGTGTGTTTTGTACAGTTTTGTAAACTTTTAACATTTATTGATCAAAACATTTCTTATATTTTTATTAGGGCTTTCCAGAACATGGTTAAAGTTTGTTGTTGGTGGTTTTGGTGGTAATGAGAGGGGGTTTTAAATAATATTTACCTAAACCTCCATGTCAATTACCTTTAGCGCCACACCATCAACTGAACATTATTACATGTGCCTCAAAAGCTCCCCAAGTATATTTTCTGGAACAACCTTGACTACATTTTAACTAATATTAATATATTTATATCTATACTGCATGACCCTATAAATCATATATTATCACAATAAATTATACATGCAAAGGTAATAAAATTTATATAACTGGAGTACCCGGTGAAAACCTTCGGTAGAGAAACAAGTATAAATTTTTAATCTTTTTAAAATATGTTTTATTAACTCCAGGATATAATATGTATTTAATGCCAATTTTTCTAACCATTTATTCATTAATAGCCTTGTTTTTTTTAATTTTGAGATATCAAACTCTTATTTATGCCAATTTATACCAAAGTCGAAAGTCAGTACCAAATAAAATAGTGTGTAATAACGTAGTTTCCTTCAATAAAAATTTATATGCCAAAGAAGTGATAACTATGGGTCCAACAATATACTCGTTAATTCGATTGTTCAAATGTTTATGGAAAACAACATGGAACTACAATTAATGACTTAGTTATGGTAAAACTATACCAAAATTTCTTTTATTCAATGATGCAATTTTAATATCATAGAAAAATAGTTTTTATGTATTTGAATGCATGTACAGTATGCGTTTGTAAATAAATAATATCGGCCAATACAGTTAAGTTTATTCACATTCCTAATTGTTTGAAATACACTTGCGTTCAATTTTTGGCAGTAAATAATGCAAACATTTTTGTCAGAAGTTTGATCCATCAGATTTTACATAGTAAATGTTTCTAAATATATTCTTAGTGAAAATAAATGAACAATTGTATCAAGCCCAAAAGAGGTGTTGCATTCAATTAACATTATTTCGTTTTTGTAGTTGTTGTTTAAAACTAAAAACCACTGGTCTACATATATTATATATTGATATCAGAAAAATGAATGCTATTGTACATGCAACTTGAAACAAATTTTAAAATCGGAACTGAAACTTAAAGACAGATGTTTTTTTAATATTTCACTATCAACAATTTTCAGCTCTTGTACAGACATTCTGCATCAACTATTTTGACCTTTCTGAGTTTGTGAAAGTTTTAAATATTCTACTTTTTTCAATGGTAATATAATGGTTACTGATTTTTATTGGTCTAGTATTTGCATGAATGTACATTTAATCTCTTCTTTAATCTACTTTCGAAAAAATATTAGAACATTATAGATCTAATGGTAATAATGATTGCACATTAAATGTATTTGTACATGGAGATTATTAAATAAACATAGAACATAATTAATAATTTTCAAACTATTAAAGCTTAATCCAACTTTAATAAATACTTTTGTTGTAATTGTATGAAATGTGGCAAAAATGTTCCATCAGTCCTTTCAGATTATTGTTGCAATAGTGCTGAGGGACTAACAAACATTGCTAGAATTACCATTATTTTCTTTAGAAACAATTCGCGAAAATAAATTAAATTTTAGTCTTTTTTAAATAAATTGTCTGTTCCATGCAAAGTTCATATCAGATGTTTTGTGACATTTGCAAAATCAGTAAAATTGCTGCAAGCCATTGCATATCTGATCAATTTAGAAATATAGATGACGTCGTATAAATAAAGTTTATCCTTATTAAACCAAATTAGGAATGGATAAGCATAAAAACATGATTAAGATGGAACGAAGGACAGCATTTTTATCACTAAATGTGATAACATACTAACCTGATACTGGAAACATCAAAAACTATTTAGTAGCTATAATTAAAGATTTTGTTTATTGGTGTGTCTGTTTATCTATTTTCGGAATTGGTCTCTATATCAAAGTCTAAGATTGTAACTTGTCTTACTTGTATTTAATACTAAACCCCACAAACCAAAAACAAACATCATTTTAAACCAGGATTGGTTAAGTGTATCATCATACCTCCAAAGCAAAAAAAAAACGAGCATCAAAAAATAAATTGTCACTCGTTATTCTTTTATTAAAATAAATGAAATGTGGATAATAAAAAAATTCAAAAGACCAGGTAGGCATATAAGGTCTTGATTTCAATCCCAATGTTACAGCAATCGAACGTTTGATATAAGCAACCATCCCCATGTGCAGCATAAAATATGGGTTCAATATCTGAACGCTGTTTTTTTTCAAGAAAAACGACATAAATATCTGCTAATTAACCGTGACAGAACTTATTTAATCATTAATGACTCTAAATAAGATAACCAATGAACTAAAGAGGAAATCTTTCAAATGTTAAATTTTCAAATCGGAACATATTTATCATGTTTAGAAGATGTGTTTTAAACTGATTGATGGTATTCCAATTGGTACGAATTGTGCATTGCTCATCTCAAGCCTGTTTTTAACTCTTTTAAGACTGAGTTTAATAAAAGCCTTCTGAAAAAGGAACGAAAAGACACAGACACTTCCAATTTTCCACATTGCTATATTGTTGAAGACCTCTAACAATGCTAAATTTGTTAGTTATTTGTATTTTATCTTCCCTGGCGAGCTTAACTTTGAAGACACCACCAATCCTACTTCTCGAAATAGACTCTGGGAAAACTACAACATGATGACTTTAACTTCCAATTTTTTTTTACATCGGTCACTTCCTTTGACCACTAAGCTACTCAAACATAGGTTTGTTGTAACTAACAAATCTCTTTAGACTTTTAATAGCGGTCAGGGTGACCAAAACATCAATCATAGCGATTTCATTGATAACTCCGTCTCTCAAATACGATCAGACATTTCCGCTAAGTCATCGATAGTATTTTTCCTTTTCCTTAATTTAACTCATTTGTAGGCTTGACGATGAGTACTCGATGGGTATCTAATTGGAGATAGGCACTTCTTACTCATCCGAAACCGCCTGAATGCACTCATGGTTTTTATTGGGTTAGTGTTATTTACAGTTTTGGTGTTTTTGCATTTCGTGAATAATAGTATTTTTATAATTGAGTCTTTTTTTACAGATGGAGTAAGTGCTTTTAGATTAATGTTTAAATGATTTGTTATTTCACCATTGATCCTAAATTTGTATCGTTAGGTCGGTATTCATTTTAACGACCTCAAAATACGTTTTTGGCTGCGCTTGGAGCAGAAGTAACTTTCAGAGTAATGTACTTCTAAACCGCAGGGTCTGACATTCTTCAACCCTCCTAGATATCTTAGATTCTGTTTTCTTCCGTTACCCCAAATAAATATTCCATTAAGTTTATTGTGCGCTAAGAAGATTCGATTATTTGGCCAAACATTCCTCTAGTTGATAAAAAATATTTAAAACCATGACTGTCAAAGTGCAATTGTCACATTAATTACGGTTTAATTTATTTTAAATACGACATATGTTAGCTACAATAATGTGGCTCCCATTTTTATGGACATGAAAAAAAGTATCTACATTATTGTGGCTAGACATATGTATGGGCACAAATAGCGATTAAGAATTTGTGTATTTCAGTATTATCGATGAGGTAATAAAAGAAAATAAATATTAATCAGAATATGATGCAAAAAGTAGAAAATTGCAACCAATTATCTTACCGTCGATTGTCTGAATAAAACCGTAGTTCCAAATAATGTAATTGTTTCTGTTAGATGCGCATTTAATGTTTATAAAAGACTCTTTTTGCGGTAACGTGCCGTGTTTTTAGAGATTGAATATATTTAGTTGATTGTTCACCTATCCCTCAAGGTTGTAACTTGGCCCATAATGAGATGGTTTATGCATTGCCTACCCCACAGAGCTGGCATACTGGATAGTGGATGCCCTCTCATCTGGGGTTGTCAGGTCATAATACGGAAAGTTTGACCGCGGACCACAGTACGTAATATGTATTGCACAATAGAGACTTTCGTTAAGAGTAGACTAGTTGTAGCGCTTCAAATGGCTAAATTGTCCGCCCCTACCCACACCCCTTACTTTTCCAGTAGCATTCAAAATTCTTTCCTTTTGGTCCATCTTAACTAATTGATTTATTGTTTCAATCAACCAAAAGGTTGTAGAACTTTATATATTATAACTGGACTTCTTTTTCCATCAAAAAGCCCAATGCGTGATATTAGAAAAATAAGTAAAAGATGTCATTTAAAACAAAATGTTCGCAATATGTACCAAGATTTTTAACACTGGTACTGTTTTTCGATACACAATTTACCTGAATGTTTTAAAACTTAATTTTTTACGAGGATCAAATTGCTTATTTTTCACAGACATCCTATCCTTTACGAGAATCGCATTGAGGTTTTTCGGTGTAGCTTCTCATAAAACGAGAACAAGTAGCTTTTCTTCTTTATATACATCAGGGGGAAATTTTTCACTCAGCCCGAATGGGCTTCCTTTCAATATTCTGATAATCCCACTTTTTCTTTCAATGTCAAACGGTGCCAAAATCGGTCGCGGGATTGTTTTTTTTACTTCGTAAAACATCGCACTTAACGAAATGTAATATAATGCGGCAACCTCATTTCATTCTGTATAAAACTTCTCCAACAAGTTTTCCCCATGAAGGCCCACAATCCCATAGAAAATCAAACTGCTTTTAGTAGATTCATATCGATGCTCTTAGATAGTTTTTTTCATGTCCTTTTTTTCTCTTGAATTTTGATTATTATTTTTAACCTTTTCCAAAACTACCAGACCCTCAAGAGGCCTTGCGATCCTCAACTAATCTTACAATGAATAGATCCTAAAGGAACACAAAAGCTAAACTACATATAAAGATCATTTCTATTGCAAATACGTCGGGACCAAAAGTGAAACTAGAAATATAAGGATCCATTCTATCGCAAATACGTATTAGGGGACAAAGGTCGACCTAGATATATAAGGATCGACTCTATTGCAGATACAAAAGAAACAAAGAGGTATAACGATCCACTTTAGAGAAAATACGTCGTTAAAGATAAAACCAAACTTGATATAAGTATCCATTCTATAGTAAATACGTAGGGGACAGAAGCCAAACTTGATATAAGATCAATTCTATTGCAAATACGCGAGTGGACAAAAGCCCAGTTATATTGTTCATATTTTTCTCTGTAGCAAAATATCATTTCGACTTAACTGAAATAGGTTGTTTCATTGGTTAAATGCCAGACAAGCAACATTTCATGAGAATTCACAGAAGTTTAAGTTACTAATGAATCGATTTGTATCAACTGATTGATAGATTAAATGCTTGTTCGACGTCCAGCAAGCAATAGTACACAAGCTAAGAAACAACAGGTCATCGCGGAAAAGAATGGGCCAACCGAGACAAATTTTTACTGCCACTGGGAAAATATGGCGTCTTTGGTGTTGACGGAGGATTTAACCTTTCGGCAGCAGCTACTGTAAACCAACGAGAGGACCGCTCCCGCCCCCCCCCCCGGCCGAATTTTACTGCCGTTATAATTTGAAGTTAGCTTTGTAATTTGTCGGATTACCCTCGCACAAAAAAAACCAAAAAAAAAAAAAAAAAAACCGAGGGTGCACTTTTTCTTTCTACCCCCCCCCCCATACCGACTTGTTCAAAAACGCAGAAAAAAATTTGAAATAAAAGGGTCACTTTTTGCTACAAAGAATAAAAGAAACGCATCTGAAAATTTATAATGTCTCACAAACTAACTTCTCAGAAAAAAACATAAGAAACTCTATATAAAACATTCAACGTTGTCTTATTGACATGCATCATATTTATATATATTATTTAAACGAAGGTGCATTGTAACTTTATTGACGTAAATGGTGTGCGTTTTACAATTTTATACAACCCAATAAGGAAGTAAATTGCATAGAAATTTCCCGGACAAATAAGAAGTTGAGAACGCAAGATTCAACACTAAGCCGTAGGTAAGTATCTTTCAGCATATAATTCTTGAATATTATTGAATATTTAAAATTGTGTTCTATTTTTATAATCTTTTTACACTTTACATTAAAATTGTTTGTAACGATTTATAACTGGGAAACAATGAGGTGGGTCTAATATGTTACATAAGTTTACAGTTATTCAGACTAAAATAAAAATTGTTTAACATTTTTTGTTGACGTACGGGAAAGTTGACAAGAACATCATTATTTGCTTGTAAACTTACTAGAAAGTCGTAAATTATTATTTCAACAAGAAATAAAAACTGACTAAACATTGTGTTGTATACGGAATGTTGACAGCAGGTTAAGGACCCAGTGGCGGATTCAGGGGGCGTAAGAGGCGTGCGCCCCCCCCCCCTTTAAAAAAGGAAAGGAAGAAAGAGAACAGGGAGGGTAACAACCAGCGCCAAAGGCAAAAATGTATACCCTTTCGTCCTCGCCATAAATTAATGCATTAACGGTACCAATTCGTTTATTACCCTTGTGTTAAATAAATTCGTTTTGATGCTTGGAAATTTCGAGAATGCAGGATTTTGCCATTTTTTCGAGAGCTTCCCAGACCCCCCGCCGTAAATGCGCATCTGCGAGGCGCGGGAGGACCACTTCATGGCCCTCCTTTTCCGATATCCCCTATTTAAGCCCCCCTTTCGAAAATCCTGTTTCCGCCCCTGAGACAGGGTAAAATTTATTGGTAGTGGGGTGGTGAGACCGGTGCGAAATGCAAAATATAGCACATACTTTCTAATGCCTACAATGACATTTTCAAAACTTATAGAAGAACAAGTTTTTTTCAAAACAATGAAAAAATGATAGTATTTTTTCTGACGTTTTAATTCAAGATCGAACAACTTGTATAAGGAAGCATAAAACATTATAATTATTCACTAGATAGGATAATCACTTTTTTAGAACACATCTTATGTAGAACAGCAACTTTTTGTGCATTTTAAACCTTTTTTTATACATGATAATTTAAAATGCCCAAACGTTCTCAACCTGCCCCCCCCCCCCTTTCCCAAACCGACTTGTTCAAAAACGCGGAAGAATAGTTAAATAAAAGGGTCACTTTTATGCTACAAAGAATGAAAGAAACCGGATCTGAAAATTTATAATGTCACACAAACTAACTTCTCAGAAAAAAACATAAGAAACTCTATTTAACACATTCAACGTTGTCTTATTGACATACATCATATTTATATATATATATTATTTAAACGAAGGTACATTGTAACTTTATTGACGTAAATGGTATGCGTTTTACAATTTTATACCACTGTGTTTTATAAAACGCAATAAGGAAGTAAATTTCATAGAATAAGAACTTGAGATCGCAAGATTCAACACTAAGCCTTATGTAAGTATCTTTAAGTATATAATTCTTGAATATTATTGAATATTTAAAATTGTGTTCTATTTTTATAATTTTTTTACACTTTACATTAAATTTTTTGAAACGATTTATAACTTAAACAATGAGGTGGGTCTACTATGTTACATAAGTTTACAGTTATTCAGACTAAAATAAAAATTGTTTTTTGTTGACGTACGGGAAAGTTGACAAAAACATCATTATTTGCTTGTAAACTTACTAGAAAGTCGTAAATTATCATTTCAACAAGTAATAAAAACTGACTAAACATTGTGTTGTATGCGTAATGTTGACAGCAGGTTAAGGACCCAGTGGCGGATCCAGTGGGCGTTAGGGGCGTGCCCTTTCGTCCTCGCCATAAATTAATGCATTAACGGTACCAATTCGTTTATTACCCTTGTGTTAAATAAATTCGTTTTGATGCTTGGAAATTGCGAGAATGCAGGATTTTGCCATTTTTTCGAGAGCTTCCCAGACCCCCCGCCGTAAATGCGCATCTGCGAGGCGCGGATGGACCACTTCGTGGTCCTCCTTTTCCGATATCCCCCTTTTATGCCCCCCTTTTCGAAAATTCTGTATCCGCCCCTGGGCACGGGTAAAATTTATTGGTAGTGGGGTGGTGAGACCGGTGCGAAATACAATATATAGCACATACTTTTTAATGCATACATTGACATTTTCAAAACTTATAGAAGAACAAGTTTTTCATAACAATGAAAAAAATGATTTTTTTCTGACGTTTTAATTCAAGATCGAACAACTTGTATAAGGAAGCATAAAACATTATAATTATTCACTAGATAGGATAATCCCTTTTTTATAACACATCTATGTAGAACAGAAACGTTTTGTGCATTTTAAACCATTTTTTATACATGATAATTTAAAATGCCCAAACGTTCTCAATCTGCCCCCACCCCCCAATAATATTGACCGGTCCCTCGACTCGATTATTAATTCGATTATTAGATCGGGAAATTATGGTGGCATATATCTGCCTTACTTGTCACATAACTAAGTATACATAATTTGTGAAATAAGTCTACTTGTCACTTAATTAAATCTACTTGTCACAAGTTAACGTAAAACTTTTAACATAATAAAGTGCTAATATTTTTAAGAAAAGAAAGACGTTTTTTGAGTTTTTGCCGTTTTTATGCCATACGCAAGTTGACATAATTATCTGACAAGTAGACTTATTTATCTGCATGTTGACATAATTATCTGACAAGTTTACTTGTTAGATAAATAAGCCTACTTGTCAGATATTGGGGCCTCGGTGGCCGAGTGGTCAAGGTAGTTCGTCTAATATTGATCACGTGGTCTGTCAACACTGAGATTGCGGGTTCGATTCTCACTGTAGGCAGGGTGTACTCGACTCCAATCTTAATTGACAAGGATTGCCAGTTTTCCTAAAGCAGGTCGGGGGTTTTCTCCGTGTATTCCGGCTTCCTCCCACAATAAAACCTGGACGCCTTGATATAGCTGAAAAAATGCTGAAACACCATCAAACAAACAAACAAACTTGTCAGATAATTAAGTTCACATGCCAGATAAATCAGTCTACTTGTCAGATAATTAAGTTCACATGCCAGATAAATAAGTCTACTTGTCAGATACACAAGTCAACTTGTCAGATAGTTATGTCAACTTATGAATGGCATGTAAAGGGCAAAAACGCAAAATACGGTTAATTTAACTATGTGACAAGTAGACTTAATTAAGTGACAAGTCGACTTATTTCACAAAATATGTTGACTTAATTATGTGACAAGTAGGGGCATATATATGCCACCATAGGAAATGGTATGTGTCTCTCCAGAAAATGGACGGGACATCAGTGTACTGAAAGTCGGTATCTTTAACTGTTGTCTTGTTTTTTAATACATTTATTTCAGTTGCGATTCGACCACAATTGGACGGAGGTTCGGAACAGGGTGGTAAATTGAACAGGGTAAATTGGCAATTCACCTCTAAAAATTAAATTGTGTACTATTATTATTGGATTTTGCCGTCTGTTTGTTTATAAAATTATTTCATAGTGCAATTTAAGTATTAAGAACGATTAAGATGAGCTGCAGTTTCTAAAATTTTATATCAAACAACTTGTACAAAAATGTTAAATATGTTTTATTTGAAGTACAGCGCAAATTAAAACGCATATTAACACGCCGGATTTTTGCCGGGCTTTTATGGATTTTAAAAAGACGAAGAGAAGAAATTTTAATTAATTTCTTTAATAATACAAATTAACAATCATTTTATATTCATGTTGATATTAAATCAAATGTATTATTATTGTTCTCGGGCGTCCGTCGTAGTACACACATGGATAGAGAGTTATAGCTCTAACTGTAAAGTATACTTTGCTTATTCAGTAAATTTTAAGCTGTAAACATTTTATTAAAAAATTTCAAATATTCAGTTTGTTTACATTATTGTATAACTGCTTTGGTGCTCGCAGAAAAACTTCATCTCTATATCTTATGCAGTGGGTTTCAATACATAATAGCAATAAACGTTCTGGAATAGACAGTACATGTACAACAAAGAAGTTGTATGTAAATGATCATTTTCAGGTTAATCGTATGCTTGGTAAATCTGTAAATATCAAAATCAACAGAAATAAAATAATCTGTTGAAATATAAAAACACATATGAGGGGGGGGGGGGGGGGGCACATATGTACAAATTAATAATTTCAAACTCGTTTCACCTGGGACTAGTGTTAATTTATAGGTTCATGATTTCTTTCACATAGTAATAATTGTCCGTCAGTATTTCCCCACAAAAATTTCCATCAAACATTTCTGGTCTATTGAAACGAGGAATTCGTATGACAATAATGGCGATTCGTAGTTTAATGCATAACTCAATTTATATTTTTACTGCGTCGGTTATCTTTTTAAAGATAGTTCTTGTTAATCAATACATTATAACACGCTAGAATTCCCCGCATTTTAAAGATAAACTAATAACAATTTCGCATATGTACATTATTCATGACAGTTAAAAAGGAATTGTGTGTCATATAACGACGGGATGTTTGTAACGTGTATGCAATTGTCCGCGGAACGCCGTAATTTAGTATTATAATTTTTGAAATAAATTTAATTGATTTCTTGGTAAATAAAGAGATGTCATAGATCTGATATTGTTTATTATTAGAAAAAAGGTTGTTAAAAGTTCGAGTGTAAAATTCACTGTAAACAATATGTATAAAAATAATATAAACTTTAAAATGTATAAATAAAAGGCACTGGCTCAGACCTTTAATTTCATATTCCGCTAGTAAAATAATTAACAGTAAAAAAAATGAGAAAAAAAGATTATCTCTAAATTACAATATTCAAAAAATATATTTTAATTTGGTCCGTTAAAAGAAAACAACGGGGACGCTGTATATCGAGTATGAAACAATTGTAAAAGTTTTCGCTTTTTTCTTTCTACGTTTCGGAATGGTTAAGGAAGTTAGTCATCTAGTATTGATCACGTGGTTGCCAACACTTAAGATTGTGGATTTGAGTCTCGTTGCAAACAGGGTATGTTCGACTCCATGGACTTCCAGTTTTCCTACCTTTTGTAGGTGTTTTCTTCGGACACCACGATTTAGCTGGAAAGTTAGCTGAAATTACGTAAAAACAATCCAAATAAACACAAGTAAATACAATGTAACTATCTAAGCCTCTCTTTTGTCTTGTTGTTCATTCTCATTTATTAAAGTAATTTAAAAACAAAACCGATTACAACAATTAAATACAGTTAAACCGTACCCTTACGTTTTGTTGTGCTCATGCTTCTCTGTCAAAATATAGCTTTAAATTGAGTCACTGCATGGAATTACTTCTAACTGATAAATACAGCCGTAGTTATAGTACTATACAACACAAACGTGTGTCGTCAAATCCACTGGTCAAATCACAAATGGCTATCTACACCTCTGGACAAAACATAAGAATTCAAACATTTTCCAAATGTCAGGACAATAAACTTAGACAATTACTATATCACTCTATAATTCAACAATATTCATGTCAGCACCAAAGTAAGGCTACTGTGTAAATAGTATCCTATGAGACTAACAGTTCACCAGCAGTGGTTAACAATGGTACCAAGGTTATACAAACTTATGTTAAAACATGTATAAGTAATTTTAAACCTTACATGTAATTATTATATCAGCTCTAACATCCGTGATAAAATTCCCTACACATTTGTAAATGTCAAAACTCGACAAACAATTATGTTTTTTTTTGCAAGAGACAAGTTTTATGTCAATCTAATTAAAATTATATCTTCACTTGGCTCCCCCCTTTTTGCTATTGTCGCCGCGAAGTAGCAAAAAGGGGGGAGACAAGTGAAGATAAAATTTTAATTAGATTGGTTTTATGTCAAGGAACATGCCATTATGCCGTTCAATCTTTGATTGCGTCACTAGACTTAAATTACGGTACTATTTTAAAAAGATCATGGATACAGTATGCGACTTGAAATCGCGTGCAACGAACATGAGATAGATAGACGGAAATTTTCTGCCTCGAGTATGGATATTATCATTATTCCATATTTCATTTTATGTATTTTGACTTTAATTTTAATTGTAATTTATTTATTTGTTTATTTATTTTTGGCTGCACACAGGAAGCAGAAAATTTCGGTCTATTCGATGGTATGCAGTAGTTTGGACGCCTTAGTTTAGGGCTTAGTGCTGAGAATGGAATGGCTTTTTTATGGTATCAGATACAACTGAATTAAATACCCTGTGTCCTCGAATCTCGTTTCACCTTGCTGTATGCCCCCGATAAGTCCATTTATATCTTCTTGGGGGAATTGGGGGAGGGGCAAGATTTTTTCTGTTCGTGTATTTTGGGCATTTTGTACACGTCTGTTAACTGTTTTTTTAGAAAATAAACCAACTGTTAACTGTATTTCAGCCATTAACTGTTATCAGTTTTTTTAAAAACACATGACATTGTTGTTAACAGTTATAATGAAAATAAAAACCACGTTTGCTGTTAAAATTCAGAACACTGTTAACTGTTTTACAGATTTTTCTCTGCTATTCCCTCTAAATTTCTCAATTCTGCTGTTATCTGTTTTTGAATTTTCTGTTTTCTCGTGTAAATTCCTATTATCTGTTATCATTAAATTTACTGTTATCTGTTTTGTGAAAAATAAAAATTTTGTTAACCTGTTAATGGACCCCTTGACCCACCCCCCACTTCTTGCGTCAGTGACTAAGTCACTTGAATTTGTCAGTTTTGTCCACTTAACAGTTATTTTATTTAAGCGTTTGTGTATCATGTCACTGATAGCAATATCGACAAAAACTTTTTAAACCGCAGATGCCGTAACAATATAATTTAGAGAATTCGCTCTAAGGGACGATGTGAGATATTATTGGTCATTTAATTAAAACTACACCGTGATATGTTTGTTGCAAGTAGATTATTGTTGTACATGTAATGTAAGTTTATATTTAGTGTTTTAAATTTAATATTTACATTCACCATAAAAAAGAAATGGCCATTTGTATGGTATGATTTGTTGAAAAGCACCTGATAAAAATGGCAAAGGCTATTGTTGGAGGTTATAACAATCAATCAAGCAATCATTCAGTCTGTCAGTCAGTGTCGTCAGTCAATTAATCTTAGTTGAACTTAAGACGGTGCATTCATTTAATTGATTGCTAATATATATATACTTGGACAAACTCTTAATTTACTGTTATCCATTGATATTTTGTGTGATTGCTTTGGGCACAAGGAGGAATGCAGTGATGTATCAAAACATCAGGCATATCCTAGAGCATCGTCCCTTGGTGCCCTCTGCAAACAGACAAAGTCAATTTTAGAAGTTCTTCAATACATGTAATTAGTAAAAAAATATTTATTTCCTTTGTCTTTAAAATAACATTAAATCATATGGATTTTTCTTTTAAAACTCTTCTGAGCTGTGGTTTTGGCATATAATATGTAAACACAAATATGTACTTTGTTATTAATTTACCTTATTATTACAAATACACCACACTGTATTCCTAACTTTACATAATTGTAGTACCTTGTTATTCTATTGTAACAGTAAAGTTTTGGTCTGTCTTTGTCTTAATAATCATGATTGTTATATGTTGTATGCCTCCAGTGGGACCAAATTGGACAAATAAAAGAATTGAATATAACACTTCTTTTGTAACTGCAACAATAAGCTATAGTGTGTTCAGTGAATATTTCTCCTGAATGAGAGATTTTTACACCTTTTTGACCTTAAACCGAAACATCATTAATTTTTCCCTAGGTATAGGAATACAACTAGATATCAGTTCTGTCTGAAAAATCATGTATTTACTTCAGACCAGGAAGTGGACCAGTGATTTACCTTGACCTAAATCATTATAGGTGCATACTTTACTGTACAAGTAGAATACAGAATTTAAATGTCCCCTTTTCAATACAAACTTTAAGAGTAGTTGATAAATATTGATATGATCTGATGATTTTCATTCAGTGTCATAAAGTCTTCAGTTAGATTAAAATTTAACAAGTTTATATTTCATTTACAAGCAGAAAACTAAAGTTACTGGAAAAAAATTGTAAGAATGAGAATCAATAATATTGGCACAGCTAGCTATCGGAATGTACATGTATGAATCTGACAAATTTGCTAGAATCCTATATAGAGGGAAGTATCTATGATCATCTATATATACAGATAACTATAATTTATCTATGTATATGCAGTATTCGACTGAGTGCTCATTGTAACTTTTTAAAAACTTTGTGTCTCCATGCATCCCTGTGTATTTATGGATAAATGTTTGGAGACCTGTAGATTTTGGGTTTGTTTTTAGTTAATCCCACCTCAATTTTACCTTTGCATTTTTTTATGAAAGATAATTCACATCTTCATGAAAGTTGGTACAGTTACCACATATTTCATGCTTGAGTGAATTTAACAAAAGGGGGGTGTTTATCAATATGTGCCAAGGCACATTTTGTTGTTGTTGATCTGATGCCTTGGTCTTTTATTCTGCATCCCTTGATTCTTTTGTCTAACAGACTAATGTCAGTACATGTAATAACCACACACACATTTTTAAATGTTATGAAAAGAAGAAACTACAACATTAATTTTGTCATCCACAGTAATACACTAAGTTTAAATGAATAATTATATGTATTGCATGTAGTTGGTGTTTATCTGCTGTGCATTGAACTAAATCAGATTTCATATCCTAGCTGGTATTTTGAAATAGATGATACTATCTATTTATTTGTTATATTGCAGTTAATGAACTGAACTTATCATCTGTTTGTGTTGTCAAACCAACAGTTCAAAGTTGTTTGTTGGAAATTTAATTCCTCATGAAATCAACACATCAAATGATAAATAAAATTATAATTTAAAAAGTTTGTCCAGTGCATGACACATGTCATAAAGTTGATGTCATTAGGAGCTGCAATTTAAACACTTCATCTTAGATCTGTTACAATAATGTATGTTTATAATGTAATCAATGTCTACTTTTACATCACTGTTTCAGTGTTTGTGTATTACATATAGCTCTGGATATAAATAACATATAAGAAATTATATTTCAAATTTTTGTCACTCTATTTAAAATTAAATGTTTTATTATCTCCTCATTTCTTTACAGCATGATTATAGCAACAAAGCAAAGGGTAAAAGATTTATTTTGTTAGTTATTTTAAGTTATGTTTTGGTTTTACTTTTTTGTTAATTATACCTTTTTCATTTATGTGTTTGTTTCAGTAGACTGTGTTGTATATAGCTGTATTGTATTGTGGCATGATTTGTTATAAAAAAATTGAAGAGGCAAAAGATGTAGATTTAATTGTATCCACTCTCCAGTCTTCTGCTATTAGTTAATTTCTGACTTTCTGTGGAATTTAATATTCTTATATTTATGAATAACTTGGTGTTTTCCCCTGTTTTTGAAGAGGAAAGTGTTCCACATCCCCTGTTTTTTGAAGAGGATAATAATACACTTGACATACTCTTTTTATCAATGGTTTAATTTTACTTACTTTTGTTAATATTTGGAAATACAAGGTTTTTATAATTTTCTTTATAGTGGGGTACCATAAAAGGGGTGAATTATTGCATTTTGTGTTATATTGTGGACAAACGATTTTACATGTATCTAAAAAACCTCCCAAAGTTTGGATGTATTGTTAACTAAATTTCAATGTAGTACAGTAGGTAAACAGAATAAATATGCTTTAGATAACCATGTCATTCTTAAAGAGAATAACTATATAATGCTTTGGACATCCATGTCATTCTTAAAATGTGTAAACTAATATCTATAGGTAATTGTATACCTGTTAAGTATTGATTGAATTTCTATTTATAAATCAATTGAATAGGGTGACTTCCTTGTTTGGCAAGATACATGTACATGTACTGTATAATTGTTAAGTTGTATTAAAACTAATGATAAAGACATTACATTTATTTACTGCTCATACAGAAAGTAATGAAGACTCCTGAGTGACAGTAAGTAACAAATATATACATACAAAATTGTGTTATTTTTATATTTTTAAAAATTTGCTCTGAATTATGAAGAATAATGTATAATATCAGTACTGATTTAATTTTTCAGTATTTATACTTTAAAATGTTCAATTATTAAACTACTGGTAGTTTTTTTTGGTTATTAAACCAATCAGTGCAATGAAAATGTATGACATATCAATAATATGTCAATAATGGTCAAAGAAATAAAGCATTGTTTAATCCTGTTTAAGTTCTAGTAAAGAATTAAATAATTTTATAAAGTGGACACACATTAAAAGAATATTAGATTGCATTTTCAAGATAAGTGTGTTGCCAGTTGGCCATTACAGTATAATACACATTTTAAATGTTAGCTTCAGCTGAGTAAAAGTTCTGCCAGTGTACAACTTTTTGGTGTAATAATAAAAGAAATAGTAATATTGTGAATTTTTTAGAAAGAGGTTAGTTCACAACGCTTAAAATTGCTGAAAGTGGCATTTAACATCATTCAAACAAACAAACACAAAAAAGAAACAGTCATTTATTGCAGTTTTTGTGTTAAATGTTAATTGGAATGCAATTTGTTTAAATTCTGTTACTGATAGCAGTAGATCAGTTTAACCATGTAACACTTTGTTTGGATGAAAAAAGTGTTATTTGATTATATGTTACAATTGTCTTTTCCAGTGTCTACCAAAGACTCTGATATTAGCGCAGATATAAGGGCAAATGTAGGAGAAGACATGTAAAAATATTGTTATCACATATTTCACAGACACTAAAGAATAATTTGTTCTGGACAATATATTTATTAATTAACATTTATCAAAACCAATCAAAACTGTCAGGTATTTTTTACCTATTGGTCAACCAATTCTTAATACAGATAACAGCTGTTTAGAAAACTGCTTCAATCCGTTTTCTTTAAAGCTCTTCATATGAAAGAGCTGGACATTTAAAGTACCTGACAGGTCATTGTATTTTGACTATAATAATTGCTTATGTTATTATTTGCAAATTCTTGTGGGGGGAGCTTTTTAAGGGAGAGACACACACTTATTGTTATCAGTATTTTTTTTATTTATAGTTATTCTATAGTACATAGGGTTTTCATAGTAAATTTTGTGTTGGTGTGTATTAAACAAAATTAACAAACAATATCAGTTTTATTATAAAATTATTGTTTTTGCAATACAAATGATATGCTCAACAGTTTCTTCCACAATAGTGAACATGTGAATATCTTAAATAGACAAATTCAGCATTAGTATATTATACTTTCAATATTAGAGCCATGTTTGTCTATAGTGTGTAGACAATATTTGTCCTCACCATTTTTCTGCTACCTTTGGTCATAATTTTGACTTGACTTCACATGACTGGTAAGTATATGTTGGAGAAACGTGAACACACCTCTATTGATATGGTTCATGGCTTTTTCTTGTGTGGCTCTCCACCTTTTAAACAGTACTGGCATTCTAATTTACAAGTGCAGGAAATTCTACAGCATAAACCAAAATTGTGTCTGTAACCTGTTATGCAAGTTCAACAAATTGTGCATTGTTCAACTGTTTTGTAAAACACCCACTGCTGGCTCTAGAAAGTCCTGTTCATAGCAGAAGTCTCTTTCATTGATTTCATTTTATGGTGGTGAGAACAAATGTTCCTGCAACATATGTCTTTAATGGAACAATTTTATTTATTACCACCTTCATATCGTATCACAGCTCGATTCCAAAAGCTGCAAAGCCAAGGATTCACACTTGCACCTTTAAAAGGCATGCATAAAGGTTTTATCAATACCTGACAAATTTTTAATTAATGATTGTCACATTTTTTTATTCTCTTAGTATTCTTAGTAAATTGGCTTTGAAAGGGTTTATTTATCTACTTTTGTCTATGTTTGTGTAAAGGGGGTATGGTTGCATCTATCCTATGAATCCATTTGGATATTTTTCTTTGATTTCAAACTCTTATTCTTTAAAACTACAAGGCTGTTTGCATGTTTGGAACCAAAATTAGTTCCTATACTAGTACATTATCAATCCTACAAGTTGTGTCTGATGTTTCCTTGACATTTTTTGAAATACTAGCATAATTTCATTTCTACAGGATAAGCAAAACTTGTAGGTAAAAACTTGATCTGTATGTCTACTATTATATAATGAGGCATATTTGACAATAGATCTAATTCTATAGTATAGCAGATGAAAGCTATTTTAAAAAACCCTTTTATTGGGGTCATTGAAGAAGTACATATAGTTTGCTAAATGGAACCATCCGAGTTAAATTTGGAATATGACAAAGCAAACTAAATAACAAATTTCTCTCTAAACCAAAATGCACATGCAGACAATTTCTGTTTGCCTTTAGACAAAAGATATGTCAAAGCTTTCAAGCCATTAATTAGTACATTTAATTTTTTATTAATAGAAATAATTTTGTTGTTTTACATATTTTTACAGATATTTTTCAGGATTGTGAAGTTACACAAGTCAAACCATGAAAACACTATAAACTATTTACATGAACTAAAACATTGTTGATATAAATGCTACTTAGCCACCATGAATTTAAAGGATCAATTTCCAATCGTTGTTCTTACATCTTTGATGATTGAGTTCATCTGTGGAAAACAGATTTACAGAGATCCTACTTTGAAAGAAAAGTTTGTCAACCTGGCAGTAGTATCAAACTATGTCTACATAGGAGGAAGTCAGAATATTACACTTTTGAATTCTTCTTTGGATTTTCTTCATGAAAAAACCATGGTATCTAACAACAAAGCTGAATATCCAAGTAACTGGCTGATGATACCACATAAAGATGTTTTGATAGTCTGTAATTATAACTCTGACTTAAAAAAAACACTATGTGTCAAATACAATGTGACAAATCAGTTGCATGAAAATATAGACAGTGAATTAAATTCTTTGGTAATTATGAAGCCTGGTTCAGATTATTTTCCTGTAATTGTTAATCAAAATAATAAATTACTTATTGCTTCATCAGGTTGTATAAAATTTGACACAGTTGAAGCCACCTACTGCAATTCAATTTCCAGCTATAAACTTAATGATCTAAAGCTTGATCATGAGCAGAATAATGTTGTTTACATTAAGGAAGACAGATATGTTAATTTTACAGCCGCTTTAAAAAATGGCAAATTTATTTACTTTCTTTTTAGTGTGAATGTAACACATTCTAAATTGGGGAAAATATGCACTGACCTTAACACAAATGCAAGATATAATTCCTATGAGGATATCCCTATACAATGTAATCATAACGGTAAGATGTATACAGCAGCCATGGATGCAGTATTTTGGAGTGAACAGAATTATCTGTTTGTTACTTTCTCTGATGATACTTCAAGTGTGGTGTGTAGATATGATCTGGCAAATGTGGGCAGTAAGTTCATGGAAGCTAGAAAGGACAGACTGAAGTGCCCTTATCAGAAATTAAATAACACCATTTTTGCGTTCGAGAACCAGATGACAGCAGGGATATGTTTTAATACTGCACAAAATAATTGTACAGTTCAACAATCGGCTCATTCTGTAAGTGTACAATTATTAAAAATGTACATGCAATTTTTGTAAAACTCCCTCATCCAGCCATTCCTTGCCTTAAAATTTCTTCATGTGAAACATTTCTTAAATATCAGTAGTTGTTAGTCTGTGTGGAGGGTGAACTGTTTCTTTGTAGTGTTAATTCTAAGAAATTTCCTTACTCAGATCAAGCCTTTCTTTGATTAAAAAATTTAATTTTGTTGTATATAAAATTTAGTCAGAAAAAAATGCATGTACCTGTATTATGATGCATATTGTTAGAGCAAGTAATGATAAAAAAATAATATTAATTAATTTATTAGCTAGTTGGAACAACGAGCTTGCCACCTGAAAAGGATGTGTGCTGGGAAACTATATTTTCCATGTTTTCTGCTATGATCTTAAATAAATAAATTAATATATAATATCGTCATCTGAAAAACAGCTCTTTATTTGGTCATTATTGTGATTATTATTATTCAAAAACATGTATAATTAAAAAATATCAATTGAATAGTCGTATTAGAATTTATCATAACCTCTTACACTTGTCAACTATTTGAGATTATTTTTATTTTAAAGCAATAAAATGGAAAGTGTAAATTAGAGAATGAATTAAATAAAATTTGGTACAGAATGATAATTATTCAATAATGTTATTTAGATTCCATGTCCAGAGATCACTGATGAGCTGAATGGTTTTTGTAACACAGAGTTGTTTGGATCAGTTGAGGGACAATTACCTCTTGTCAGTGATGAAGTTATATACAGTAAAGAGCATTCAGATACAGACCCTATTTTAAAGCTTGCTGCAGTTACTCAGAAGACATATGCTGTCATATATGCAGGGACAAAAACAGGAAAACTCGGAAAAGTAAGACATTCTGAAAGATTATATTCAAAACACATTTTTATGTCTTGTAAATTGGTAGGATTGAAACTGTGACAGTACATTAAAACTAACTTTAATCACTACTAAACAGTTCCCATATTTGAGAGTTAACAATTTGATTAATGAACAATATTAAAGATTAAATAGATATAGTTCATACATTTAGCAATATTTATGTCCTTGAGACTATTATTAGACACCTTGACAGAACCACTCACCCATGGCAAGTAAACATAATCATATCAGGTTTATTAATAGTAAATAGTTTTACTTAATTGTAATGTAGTGTTTTCTTCATTGTTTTAAATCCTTGATAACTGATGGCAATATCACATATTATAAAATGTTCTAAAAATGAACATGCTTAAAGGGCCACTTTGGCAAACGTTTTTATATTTTAATTCATTTTAAATTTTAAAAAGTAGGAAAGACATTTTAGAAAACATGAATACATCCAAATTTTTTGCTGCAAATACCGAGTATATACCAAAAATTGTATATCAAGAACCATAAAAATGATAAATTTGGACTAACTATATAAGAAGCCTGAAAAAATGGAGTAGTTGTATAAAATAACTTCTTTTCCTAATATACATGTATGTTCATTCTCTGTGGCATAGAATTGTAATGGATATCAAAAGAAACAATAATTCATTTAAAACTACGAGTAAAGTTTGCAAGGACAATCCTTATTAATTCCTGTTTAGCCTGCAATACTTTAACCAACAGAAACTTATTAAATTTAAATGACGCCTATCTTATTATGTCATTCAAATGTTAATAATGTTATTTGTGCCTCTAACTTGAATAAATATAATTAGAAGATCTGTATGTTTGTTTATTTTGTAGATTTTTGTTTACAAAACTTCTAATAAATCAACTATTGCAAATTTTGAAACTGTTGACAAGTTGTTTCCAATTTTGGATATCAAGATTAATGGAGAAAATGTGTATGTTATGACAGAAAATTTGGTAAGTTATATATTTTCAAATATTTATTAAAAGCAGCATTCATTAATAAAGAACCTTAAATGACAAATATGTCGTTTTTTCTGCAGATAATGGACCAGATAACATTCTGTTTGTATGCATAAACACTATATAGATAGTTGACAAATAAATTAAGTGCTGACATGATTTCATGAGTTCTTTAAGGATATAGTCAGTTTAAATTTACTGTCCTATAATTTCAAAAATTATTTTAATTCTAAGGTTTCTCTACTTTCAAGATGTAAATACTAGTAGCCTTAGCCAGGTTTTGTATATTGTTTTGGTATTTTGGTGATATAAGCATCTTAATATTTTTGGGATTTGAGCACCACTGATGGGTCTTGATTAGACGAAATGAGTGTCTGGCATAGTAAATTTTTGGTCAAGTTGCACGATGTGCAAACCTGGGTTAAAGTATGGTGAATTTGGGCGGGAGGGTGGGCTGCCTTTCGGGATGGCGGGCAGGGAAAATAGGGTACCTATTTTGAATAATCAACTCCTATAATTTTCAACCCAGATCTCTGAAACTTCACAGAAAGATTGCACAGGTATTGAATTGAAGTTGTGCACCTGCTATTATGGAATTGTTCAATGATTTTTTCCTAATTTTCCAGACAAGGGAACTTAGTCAATTTTCAGAACATTTGCAGAAGACGGTACATGTACCTTATTTGTATAATCAACTCCTCCTACAGTTTTCAATCCAGATCTCTGAAACTTCACAGAAAGATTGCACATGTATTGAAGTTGTCTACCTGCTATTATGGAAGTGTTCCAGGATTTTTTTCCCAATTTTCCAGACATGAGAACTTAGTCATTTTTCAGAACATTTGCAGAAGATGATACCTATTTTTTGTAATCAACTCCTCTTACAGTTTTCAACTCAGATCTCTGAAACTTCACAAAAAGATTGCACATGTATTGAAGTTGTGCACCTGCTATTATGGAAGTGTTCCAGGATTTTTTTCCTAATTTTCCAGACAAGAGAACTTAGTATTTGCAGAAGATGGTACCTATATTGTGTAACCAACTCCTCCTACATTTTTTTACACAGACCTAAAAGTTTCTTCCAACAAATTGTTAACCATTCCCTATTTATTAAGGCCCCTGAATTTGCAACCCAGCCATTTCAGACTTTTGCGATTTTTTTTTAAGCATTGGTGTACTAGCAGCAATACCAAGTATACAGCCACTGCACTGTCTAAGGATGAAATTATTGACAATAATAAATATGTCATATATTTGTTTTGGCTCTCTGTCAGTGTTGAGAACAACTGCATTTCTTACTTGTATTGAATTCCCACATTACACAAAGTACTGTAAATCAGGTTATTTTGCTTGTAGTTATATTTTCGGTGAAAGTGCCACTCTTCAACACATGAAAATAAAGCATGCAAAACATTTTACTCATTAAAATAGCAGACTGGTAAAATAATATTGTATAGTTAGAGCAGCGACACTTTGTGGCGACGCCCTATAGTGATCAGTCCTTCCGTTCGTCCGTCCGTCCGTCTGAAACTACTTGTGTCCGGGCTGTAACTTTTTTATCTTTTGAGGAAGGCTTTCGATATTTGGAATGTCGGTAGATAATATGAAGGCGTTGTGTCGCATACCGTGGTTGCTGACCTTTGAGCTTGAACTATGAGCTTAAGTTCCTGAATGACAAATTCATGTCCGGTATGTAACTTTTTTATCTTTTGAGGTAGGCTTTTGATATTTGAAATGTGGGTAGATAATATCAAGGCTATGTGTCGCATACCATTGTTGTTGACCTTTGACCTTGAACTTTGACCTTAGGTCGCATTATTGCTTTCTGAATGACAAATTCATGTTTGGGCTGTAACTTTTTTGTCTTTTGAGGTAGGCCTTTATTATTTAGAATGTGGGTAGATAATATCAAGGTGATGTGTCGCATACCATGGTTGATGACCTTTGACCTTTGTCCGTGGGAACCACAGAGATGGGTACCATCTTACTGATATCTAGTTTATGGCTTGAAATACAATGTACTGGTAATACACAAGTTGTTCAAAGGAGAAATTACTTAAGAAAACACGAAGTATGAATGTGTATTTCCTACCATTTGCTTATTAGACGGTAGCTGTTATTGAGCATGAAAATAACATGTTCATCATCATTTAATGAAGATGATAATACTTAATCAACACAGCTGGATCCCTAAGTGGATACATGTTGCCCCTGCAAGTTATAAATATCAAAATGCATTAACGTATATAATAACATTACAAAAAATAACTGATTTGTGTCTTTACCTGTCACAGAAGGTACCAAAAATTAACACATCAGTTGAACAAAACACCAAAATTAAATATCTCAAATAAAGCGCATGGCTTTTGAGAGAAAAACGTCGAAATATCCCAATGCCAAAAACATGATTTGTGGTAAAGGTCCATACAAACAATGTTTTCTTGCTGAATCAACTAAATGCACAACCAAACCTCTTTTTCCTCTTTCAGTCTTGTTAACATACACCTTGAATGGGATAAAAATCTGCCCTACATAAATGCTTTGATTCCTGATACAGAAGAAATGATGTAAATAAAATGTGGATTCTTAAAAGTTCTAAGGAACTGATAGAGCTGCTTCGATCCAGATCCTTTTCTTCCTATATTGTATCAAAATATTTGGATTTTCCACATTGTACACCCTCATTCCACATAATTAAACAATGATTGGCACAACTTATTAAACATTGCTTTATAGGTTGTCAGTCATAAGACTTATTAGTTTGAAACAATTAGTCCAAAGTTAAAAACAAATCTATAACAATAATCAAATCATTAAAATGGTTGATTTTCTGATTGACAACATATTTCTTAAGTTTGTTGACATGTTTTTCAATTGACAATTTGTATTAAAATGGCTCTTAAATTGTGTACAATTCCTGCCACGTTGTTCCACTGTTCATATGAAGTAGACCCCTAAACATATATATATATATAAATAACAAAGAGCTCAAGTTAGCCCAGTTCTTTAATCTCTGCTTCCATTATGTTGCTGATGTCCTTTCACTAAGCAGTCATCTATTGGGTGACTTTCTACAGCACAATTTTCCAAAAGGGCTTAAGATTTAGTACACCCCAGACACTAAAATTTCAGCTTTATATTGGAATTTTATCTTGATCGAAATAAACACTCATGGAAGACTTTCTACTAAACTCTACAAGAACTGGGCTCATGTCAACTTTCCTTTTGGGGAATACTATGATTTTCTTGATCAAGGTTAGGATTAACGAGGAAACTGCAAACTCAGGGTGTTGCTCCCCAAATTTTTGTCTTATGGAAGAAATTTTATTTTATATATATTTTTTTAAGTCAGGATTTTAAATTTCCCCTTCAACACCATCTGACCATGGTGTAAAGGGTATCTTGACAACAGAAAAAAGAAATACATATATCTGCTTTATAACTGCACACACACACACACAGACCCACATAGGCACAGATTCACACATACTTCTAGTAAACACTTTTTACATTCATGACATTCTTATATAACTTTACAACTCTCAAAAATATTTTTTTACACAGTAACCACAGACTTGACATGCTATATTGGTTATATATTTTAAAACTACAGAAATATTACTATAATAAGTTTGTTATATAACAAGGGACCACATTTCTTCTGCTTTATGTTTTTCTTTTTTTTCAACAATTTTTTCAAGGTAGTAATATTTTTTAATTTTGTGCTTTTTAGTCCTAGAATATTGGGTAGTCTATCTCCCAATTACATTTAAATTGCAGCTACTCATGCATGAATCATGGAACTTTTAAACTTCCATCTACATTGTACTCTATGGCTGTCTACCAGATTAGAGAATTTGAAGTTACCTGAGTCATGCATGAATAGCTGCAATTTAAATGTCCAGCTCTTTCTTATTAAGAGCTTTAAAGAAAACAGATTTAAGCAGTTTTCTAAACAGCTGTTATCTATTTTTGGAATTGATTGAGCAATAGGTAGAAAGTATCTGACAGGTCATGGTATTTTGACTATAACTGCATCCAATATACAGTTTGTTGAAAAATAGAATAACAAGTCCATGCTTTTCAACCAAGGATTGGACAGCCATTAATCCAAGGTATTGCGGTTTATACAACATCAAAACTAACAATATCATCCAGTTCATAACTGAGAACAAATGGACACGGTGGTTTTAAGATGTCAATAATTTTATTCAGACAGTGTAGGACTTACAGCCCAATCAATCATTGGCTTAGTCCAAGAATCCTCTGCCATCCAACACTTTTTTTGCACTGGACAAAAAAAGTTTGGATGGCAGCTGTTTGTATTTGTTTTGATTTATGAACCTTTGGCAAACCATAAAAATTACTAGTGCTGTACTGAAAGTTTGTAAGACAATATATTTCTTTGTCAGTTACATATGCATTACGAGAAGCTACTGAGTGTTTATTTGCAGTATTTCCTTTTGATCTATATTTGCTGGAATGTCCATGTAAAAATGTTTATCATTTATTTAAAATATAAACGATCAGACTAAATGCTTTAATGCAGCCAACTCCATTTAAAAATTTTGTATTTCATTTTCAATTTTCTTGTAAAGGAAACTGAGACAGTTTATTATATACCATGAGTCTATATTAAGGTATCCGACCCATAATTGAAGTTACCGTTTAATTTTATTTTTCGACCAAGAAATACAACTTTATTAAATGAATGTTTTGCTAATTAATGATACAAATTAAAAATATTGTTTGACCTTTATTCAATGTTAACATTTTTGAGCAAAAAAGTTAGTTACTCAAATAGTATTTCCAATGTTTGCCGAAGATTACTGAGGTCTGCTCTATTGAAAAACAATAGACATCCGGGACACCAAATATGATCACGTGGTCAATTGTGGTTCGGATACCTTAAACTCACTAAGTCATCAATTGTGTAGTATTTTAACATTTTGAAGCTTGTCATATAATTTTTTAATGTACTGTATTACTACTGTAATACAATCAATGTTTTAATTAATAAAGGGTTTTGAAAATGCAAATTCTCCTGAAACAACTTATCAAAATAGATTGGTGCTTTGTAGACATTTTATGATAGAGGTCCTTTAGTATTGAATTAATAATTTTTTAGAATAATGCATAGTGGGTTCTCTTAAAATGTTTCACATTTCTTGCTAATTTGGACTTACAGGTCTTACATAAACGTCACAATAAGAACTAATTGGATTGTTCTAATTGTGATGGTTGTCTGGAATATTCTTCTATTTCAATGCTTCGTTGACATGACTGTAAACTGGAAAGAACTGTTTTGTATTTGACAAGTTAGTGACGTCATTTAATGCAATAAGTTTTGTTGGCAACATGTTATCAAAGCCATACAATAAAACTAATATATTTTATGGTAAAAGCTTTATTTGTTTTACAATCATTTATTAAATTGTTATCAATGCTGTTGCAGGTTGTTAATGTTAATACAGAAGACTGCCCTAATTCTGGTGGATGTGAAGGTTGTATGAATTCTAAGAATCCTTTCTGTGGTTGGGATGTACTGCAAAATAGGTAAATATGATGTCAGTTTAATAGTGTGATACTTTTATGCTGATTAAAAGTTGAAAGGGATTGGACAATTATTTGTTAACTTCTAATTGACAAGGACTACAGGATTTCCTACTGCAGGTTAGAGATTTTCTCTTGGTACTCTTGTTGATGGTGACATAAAACCTCAAACATTTTCCATTGTTTTAGATGACATGTGTATTATATAAAAATGACAAAAAAAACAATCATTTATAAAAATTTTCACAGAGGTGGAAAATGACATACAAATCCTGAATCTGGCCATAATGTAAGCTTACAAAGTTTTATCCAACCTGGCATCACTGTTTTGCATTGTATGCTTACTCTTATATAAAAGTAAGCCATTTGCTCATTTTTGTTATAATTCAAAATTTCAATTATTTCATTATTACAGGTGTAACAAAAACAATAGTCAACCTTTCTGGGTTCCATCTTATGGTAGAAAATGTCTAAAAATGATTCCAAAAGATGTTAAAGTGATTGACACTATTGGATCTGTAAGTTAAATTAGGCATTTAATATTGTTGAAGATAAATTTGTTGATTGTGAAATAGATCTAACTCTAAGAGTACTATAAGCACATTTAAGCAAAATATTAATTATGATGTTCATTTGAGAATTACAAGTAGTTTTGGGTAAACAAAAATAGAAGAGTGTCAATATATTTTGTCTAACACTTCAAATCTGCTTTATTTTATGAAGCAGAACAATAAAAATAAGAAAATAATGAAATACAAACAATTATTGTTTAAAGATGGTGATTTTTGCCACACTTTAGACCCAGGTCTCTCTTTAAGTCATTTGCATAAATATTGGATTGTTTTTCATTGTTTTCATCTACATAAGTATGATATTATGTATGTTGACTCTGTTTTTGTATGTATGCATATGTAGTATGTTTGTGAACCACATGCACAAATGAATTTATTCTGTGATATATTAGAACAAGGCATATACAATGTTCATTTGTTGCCACTCCAATGTTCATTCAAAGTGGAATTTTGGGTAAACAATTCATAAATTTTTTGTGTAAGTCACTACAAACAAATAAAATTTTATACGAATAAAATTAAGCAGTGTCTTGTATACTCCAACTGTTTTTTTATTAAATCAAATAATTTTTGTAGGTGCCAGGGCAACTGGGAGGTACACTTCTTTGTATTATCGAAAAAAATTGCTATCCATGCTCCTTTGTCAATGTCACACTTAGAAGTGTGGCCAAGAGGTTAAGATATATGGTCTTCTATTGATCACATATTCTTTCAACACTGAGATTACGGGTTCTATTCTCACTGCAGGCAGGGTGTACAAGGATTGTTAGTTTTCCTACCACAGGTCAAGGTGGTATTTGCCTGTCTCCCCAAATAAAAACTGAACGCCATGATATAGCTGGAAAATTCGGAGTGGCATTTAACACCATTCAAAAAAAAAACCAAACAAGAATCAAACTGTGCTTGGTCAAAATTCATTTTTATATAATTACTATTGCTGTTCACCGGATATATCAGATCTGAAATTTGTTTCATAGGAAATGAAAGGGCAGCATATTATATTTTCAATTTTGAAAAACATTTTTTTTTAAATGGCTCAAGTGTACTCTTCTAAATAAAAAAGAGGCTGTGCTTTCTTCTCTGCAACTCATCTTTAGCTAGTGGACATAATTGTGATATATAAACTTACATAAAATAAATTTGTATTTTCTATTTTATGTTTCTCCCTCAGTATTTTTGTATGAAAAAAAAACATTTTCATTTATGACATTGAACTATAATGTCAGAGTTTTCATATTTCATTCCTGCCTCATTGTATTGTTTCAGAATTATTATATTTTTAGACAACAGTGCTGTTATTGTAATTTATATTTAGCTATTCAATAATGCCTTAACAGAAAACTTTTTTTTTGTTTTAGACCAGTCCTGAATTTCAAAATGTCAACTTTACAGTTGAACCTGATGTTTTTATTCCAAATCGTGACTATAGCAAACCAGCAAATTGTATTTTAAATGAAGTTAATGTTCCTGTACAAAATTCCAGTAGTCATTACTCATGTCAGTTATCGTTTAATAAATCTGGTAAGAATTTTTTGGTAATCCACATTTTATTGTTTTGAAATGCACTGGAAATGTATTCCACAAATAGGATATTATGACTTCTTTAAGCAAAGCCAACAGTTCCAGATTTGCACCAAAATTCTTTTTTATGCTGCTTAATGATTGTGTAAATTAATATAAGCATGTTCAACTATATTGCTAGAAAAATAAAATGGTGAAAGTTTTAAACCCAAAGGGTCAGAGTGAGCTATTCTAATCGCTTGGCATCCATCATCATTGTCATCGTCGTTAGCTGTAAAACTTTTCACATTTCAATCTTCTTCTCCACAATACTACTTGCCCAATTGGAACCAAACTTGGCAGGAATGTTTATTGGGTGGTTCTTAACAAAGTTGAGTTTTTGATGGGCTGAATTTCAAAAATCTTTGTCTCTTAAATCGCTTAGTAGATTGATTTGAAATATTGCAGAAATACACCATAGATTGTCCTCTACAAAGTTGGAGTTTAAGGAGTGCCGATCCAAAATCCAAGATGGCCACCATCACAGGACTTAGTTTAACAAAGGACCCTATGGGAAAAACATACAAACAACTTTTTCTCCGAAACTGTTCCACACAATGAAGCCATTTTTTGAAGAAATGAAGGTTGGATAGTTATCTTATTTTTTTTAATAGTTTTTTCGAGACAATTGCAAGGCCACAAATGGGTTCTCATTGGCTGAAATTCAAAAATCATCTTCTCATAAACCGCTTGGCAGATTGATTTCAAATATTGCAAAAATGTACCTTAGATGGTCCTCGACAAGGATTGAGTTTTTTGTGCCGTTTTAAAATCCAAGATGGCTGCCACCCTGGAACACAGCTTAACATAGGACAATATGGGAAAATCATACAAACACCTTCTTCTCCGAATCTGTTCCACACAATTAAACCAAATAATGAAGAAGTGAATCTTGGATAGTAATCTTATTATTTTAAGTTTATCGAGCCCATGGGAAATTCAACATGACTGCCAGAGCTGCTGATATGTCCTGATTGGCTGAAATTTCAAAAGTTTTTTCCTCACAAACCGCCTTGCAGAAGGATATGTGATATTGTTTGGTCCTATACTAATTTTGAGTTTTTTGTTTCAATCCAAAATACAAGACAGCTGCCAGCATGGAACATCACTTTGTCAGGTGAGGGATCGCCTCTGGTTTCAATTATCAAGCAAAAAGTTGATTTTGAGAATGATTGGGTGTAGTTGAAAACAATCAGTTCAGTTGCTATAATAGTATGATAAAATCAACATTTATCTACAGAAAAGAAAAAATCCAACTAAAAAAGATTTTTTAGTTGTAATAAGTATATAAATGAACTAATTAAGTAGAAATATAACACATCTAAAAATGCAGGTTGAGAAAAAGAAGTTTCTTTTCTGCAGCTAAAACTGTAGCTATACTATTCACCAAGTAGTATATGGCTGGTTTTCTGAACACTTGTGTAAAATTTCTATACAAAAAGACTCGTTGGGATCTTTTCAGTGCTTTTTACATGCCAAGTCACTGATTGTCACTGATCAGGCAAGACATCTACATTTTTCATTTAAAAAATCTTTCTTTCATTTAAAAAATCTTTCTTTCACTTGAAACTTTATATATGGTGCATAACGCACATAAGGCTATATTTCATAAAAAAGAGGAAACTTTTGCCATCACTTTTGCCAATCACGTCTGTCGTCTGTCGTCCATCACAGACTTTTTCAAAAATCTTCTCTGAAACCACTGGGCTCATTTTTTTAACTTGGCCACAATCATCCTTATGGTTTTTTTCAAATTTGTACCCAGGGTGTTGATCAACAGATAAAAGATAGCCACTGTTACTGAAAATAGAACATAGTGTATCAACGCACGTTTTTGATCATTATCTCAAAAATTGTAATAGCTATAGAGAAAACTGTTATTTCAAATTTCAAATTGATCAGCACATTAAGGTATACAATAGTTGCTATTAGTGTGAAGTTGTGTATTGGATTCTTGTAAGAGTTATTGCCTTTTAATGATGATTTTTGACAAAATTTTTAGTATTTAAAATATAACTTGAAAACTATAACAACTAGAGTATAAGTATAAAAGCAAAAATGATCAGCAATATAAGTTCTACAATTCACTTAATTTGTCTGAAATTGTCAGATGACTCCTTATAGGAGTTATCGCCTTTAAATGACAATTTTTTTTTTAATTTTACATTTTTGTCCTATAACTTAAAAACTATATTAGCTGGAGTCAAACTATCTTTTACTTGCTCCCCCCTTTTTGTTATTGGTTGCTACACGCATCGAACATAGCAAAAAGGGGGGACCAAGAAAGATTTCATTTTAATTAGATTGCTATAAATGGCAAAAATGATCAGCAATATAAGTTCAACAATTCAATTAATTTGTCTGAAATTGTCAGATGACTTCTTATATGAGTAATTTCCGTTCAGTGATAATTTTTGGCCGAATTTCACAGAGTGAAAATCCGGGTTATATAGTATGTTGAATGTTGGGCAGGCAGTCGGGTGGGGAAACATTTTTCATCACAGTTTTCTCAGCAACAACTAATCACATTCTCTTGAAATTTGGTATGCAGCATCAGCATGGCCTCCTATAATGTGGGATTTGTTTTCAGGTCACCTTCTTCTGTTAACCAACTTAGTTATAGTCAAAATACAATGACCTGTCAAGTATTTTCTACCTATTGGTCAACCAATTTTTAATACAGATAACAGCTTCAATCTGTTTTCTTTAAAGCTCTTACTCAGAAAGAGCTGGACATTTAAATTGCAGCTATCCATGCATGACTCTGGTAACTTTACTGGAGAGTTTATGTGTGAAATTGTGTCATAGTTTAGAAATGTTTTCTATATCTGTTTACTATTTGAATTTAAAATCCAAACTGTCCATTTCATTGTTTTCTTATTCTGTTTTAAATTGTCATTTGCTGTTTCTTTTTCTAACCAAGATGGCCAAGAAACAAATACATGCTCATAGAAGTTTAAAAGTTAACTGAGTCACACATGAGTAGCTGCAATTTAAATGTCCAAGCTATCACTGATGAAGAGCTTTAAAGAAAACAGACTGAAGCAGGTTTCTAAACAGCTGTTATCTGTATTAAGAATTGGTTGACCAATAGGTAAAAAATACCTGACAGGTCATTGTATTTTGACTATAATTTTTCCATTTATGTTCGATCGTAGAAAATTTTTGTAACAGTTTTCTTAGCAACTACTAATCACATTCTCTTGAAATTTGGTATGCAGCATCAGCATGCCCTCCCATAACGTGGGATTCGATTTCAGGTCTGTCACTTACCTACTTTCTGTTAACCGACTTAGTTAATTTTTAACATTCAATGTTCAATGGTAGAAAATTTTTCGTAACAGTTTTCTCAGCCACTACTAATCACATTCTCTTGAAATTTGGTATGCAGCATCAAAATTGCCTCCCATAATGTGGGATTTGATTTCAGGACTGTTGCTCACCTACTTCCTGTTAACACAATCGAGCCATTTCTGTCTTCGATTGATTTTTTATGAAATTTTTATACCCCCGCAAACTTCTGAGGGGAGGGGGGGTATATAGGAATCCCCCTGTCTGTCTGTCTGTCCACATTCCTTGTAAGCGCTTCTCCTCCTAAACTGCTTGACCGATTTTGATGAAACTTTACATGAAGGAAGAACATCATATGTAGATGTGCATGAAGAATTATGGTTGCTCTCAGATATTATTCAGGGGAAATAATTGGACTTAGACTTTTAAAATATAGTATTAAGTGTGAGACCTCCTAAGCGCAACTCCTCCTAAACTGTTTGACAGATTTTGATGAAACTTTACATGAAGAAAGTACATCATATGTAGATCTGCATGAAGAATTTTCGTTGCTGTCGGATATTATTTCAGGGGAGATAATTGGACTTGAAGCGAAAAGGGGGGGGGGGTATCTAGCAAAAATGATCTGCACTATAAGTTCTACAATTCACGTCAAAAATTTTTTCAGTGGTCTGAAATTGTCAGATGACTCCTTCAAGGAGTTGTTGCCCTTAAATGACATTTTTTGTATTTTTTGTTTTGTCCTGTAACTTAAAAACTATAACAACTAGAGTATAAGTATAAAAGCAAAAATGATCAGCAATATAAGTTCTACAATTCACTTAATTTGTCTGAAATTGTCAGATGACTCCTTATAGGAGTTATCGCCTTTAAATGACAATTTTTTTTTAAATTTTACATTTTTGTCCTATAACTTAAAAACTATATTAGCTGGAGTCAAACTATCTTTTACTTGCTCCCCCCTTTTTGTTATTGGTTGCTACACGCATCGAACATAGCAAAAAGGGGGGACCAAGTGAAAGATTTCATTTTAATTAGATTGCTATAAATGGCAAAAATGATCAGCAATATAAGTTCAACAATTCAATTAATTTGTCTGAAATTGTCAGATGACTTCTTATATGAGTAATTTCCGTTCAGTGATAATTTTTGGCCGAATTTCACAGAGTGAAAATCCGGGTTATATAGTATGTTGAATGTTGAATGAAAAAAGTGAAAAAAGGTTTCTTCTCTGAAACTGATTAACCAATCAAAACACAACATACAAGCAATATTGTTTGGATGGTCCTCTATAAAGTTTATATTTTCTGTGTCAATCGGTAATTCAAAATAGCCACCACCACAGGACTCAGTTTAACATAGGACCCTTTAGGAAAAGGTTTTAAAGGCTTCTTCTCTGAAACTGGTTTACCAATTGAAACAAAACTTACTAGTAATATTGTTTGGAAAGTTTATGTTTTTATGCCAATTGGAAAATTGAAATGGCCAACAAAGCAGGACTTAGTTTAGCATAGGACCCTTTTGGGAAAGAGTTTAAAAAAGCTTCTTCTCTGAAACCGGTTAACCAATGGAAACAAAATATTATATTTAAACAATGGGACAGTTCATCTTCCAAAATATTAAATACCCTGTCCAACACCAATTTATACTCTGGAAAGGTTTCATGTGGTCTGCTATAAAAAGTTTTTTTTAAATACATGTTGACTGAAAACTTAATTTTCTTACCACCAAATTTTCTTACCACCAATTCAATATAATTTTAAAGTGGTTTCTTATCATTTATTGTTTCTTATTCAGGTCCTACAACCATGACTTTGATGTATGATGGAATTCTTGTGGTAAATGCTACCATAAATGTTTACAAATGTCCAGATTTTAAAAAGTAAGACTCATTAGAAATTTTAACTTTTAAAATACAGCTTGATAATTGCAGTTTTATGTATAATGTTTATCGTTATAATAGATTTTAATGGTAATGGTAAAAATCCATGTAATTTGGAGGATTTTATGAGGGAGATATTTAAAAATTTGTGTTTAAAGAAAAATATGCTTTTAGCTCACCCTTCTGCCATCACTTGGCGTCCATCATCCGTCATCTGTTGTCCGTCGTCTGTCGTAAACTTTTTCAAAAATCTTCTCCTTTGAAACCACTGGAACAATTTTTTTTTTTCAAACTTGGCCACAATCATCCTTGGGGTTCCTAGTTTCAAGTTTGTACCCAGGGTGTTGATCAACAGACAAAGATGGCCACTGTTACTAAAAGTAGAACATGGGTGTCAACATATGCTTTTGTTCATTATCTCAAAAAGCATCATAGCTATAGAGAAAACCGTTACTTCAAATTGATCAGCACATTAAGGTCTACAGTTTCTATTAGTGTGAAGTTGTGTATTGTCTTCTTGTAGAAGTTATTGCCCTTTAATGATGATTTTTGACAAAATTTTCAGTATTTACAATATAACTTGAAAACTGTAAGAGGTAGAGTGAAACTGTAAATTGCAAAAATGATCAGCAATAAAAGCCCTACAATTCACTTAAAATGACTGAAATTTTCAGATGACTCCTTATATGAGTTATTGCCCTTAAATGACAAATTTTTTAATGAAATTTTCCTTATTTGTCCTGTAACTTAAAAACTATAACAGCTAGAGTAAAACTGTAGCAAAAATGATCAGCAATACAAGCCCTACAATTTACTGTATTAGTCTGAAATTGTCAGATGACTACTTATAGGAGTTTTTGGCCTTAAATGGCAATTTTTTATGAAATTTTCCATTTTTGTCTTGTAACTTGAAAACTATAGCAGCTAGATTGAATCTGTAAATTGCACAAATGATCAGCAATAGATGCCCTACAATTCACTTTATTGGTCTGAAATTGTCAGACGACTCCTTATATTAGTTATTACCCATAAATGGCAATTTTTTATGAATTTTTCTGTTTTTGTCCTTAACTTAAAAACTGTAACAGGTAGAGTGAAACTGTTAATAGCAAAAATGATCAACAATACAAGCCCTACAATTCATCATATAAGTCTGAAATTGTCAGATAGATGACTCCTTATAGGAGTTATTGGCCTTAAATTGCAATTTTTTATGAAATTTTCCGTTTTTGTCCTGTAACTTAAAAACCATAACAGCTAGAGTGAAATTATACATAGCAAAAATGATCAGCAATAAAAGCCCTACAATTCACTTAATTGGTCTGAAATTGTCAGATGACTCCCTTTAGGGGTTATTGCCCTTAAATGACTATTTTTTTATGAAATTTTCCATTTTTGTCCTGTAACTTGAAAACTATAGCAGCTAGATTGAAACTGTAAATTGCACAAATGATCAGGAATAGAAGCCCTACCAATGATTGCTTAGTCTAAAATTGCAAGATGACACTTTATAGGAGTTATTCCTTTTTAATTGTGAATTTGGACAAATAAACAGTTTTGGTATTATAAATTAGTCTACAACACACCTATAGTAAAACTGTAAATTTTTAAATTACCCGAAAGGACACGACCTACAAACCATTTTATTTTCTGAAATTGTCTAATGGCACCTTATAGGAGTTATTGTACTTAACTAAAATTTTTGAAGAAATGTTTCATTTTTGCAAAGTAACTTAAAAGCTAAAACAACTAGACTGAAACTGTTAATTTCAAAAATTTAAATATAGTTGAAGTAATTTGGATTCCAGATGAGCAATTACAGGCTCCTCAGGGAACTCTAGTTTATGTGCTGTACAAGAATAAATTGTCATTTTAGCTGTACCAAGTGTGTTCAAGGAACAGGTTGTTATTGGTGCCCAAAAGCATTTTCCTGTAAAACAAATGCTGATGGATGTGACAGTGCAATACACCCATATGTAAGTAATATTTTCTATACAGTGTATATGAAGCTCCAAATAAACAGAACCTAGATTGTTTGTTGTTTCTTGATTTTTAATCTGTCATGAGGAATTCCATGTAAACTTTATGTTTAAAGGGAAACTTTGTAAAAAAATGAAAATATGATTTGTTATTCTTCAAATTAGAAGAAACATATTTGCCTTTTGATGTTTTGATAGAGAGGTTGAGATCAGAAACTTGTACTTGTACTGGTATGCATAGCTACATGTACACATACACTGGTTTAATTGTAGTTATTTGTGTTGAGATTTCTTTTCACTTGTACTTGAACGTGTATTTCTTATTAGTATATAAAGCGCAAGAATTAAAATCAAAAGTAAAAACAAACAAAAAATCACTTAAATAGATTGGTCAGTCGTTTCTATTAAGCGTTTAATATGATTTTTATATTGGAACCAAATCTGAAAAAAATTGGAAGCCATTTGTATTTTTCAGCTTTTTCAGAGAGTTAGAAAAATAAATTTTGTCGAGTTGTACAGATAAAAGTTTGAATAAAAAAGATGCAGCATATCATAAACTTAATCAATATAGCACTCAACATTAATAATAAAGATGCTTTAAGCAAAGAAAACTACATTGCGCTAGACCTACTTGTAAACAGCTTTCTAGAAGTTTGTGACAAACTTGTACATCTTGCATAATCATGTGACACACCAGTCCTGTAGACGTAGAAGGAAAAATTACAGGTTTCACATATCTGTACTGGTAAAAGTTTCGAATCTCAACCTGCCTATTATATCTTCAACCATTATGCTTCTAGAATGAATTACCAGTAAAGGTGGTAAATTTTCATATATTGGGCCACCACATTGAAACTATTCACCACAAGATTGTATCTAGAATATAAAACCAGGGGCAATGTATTATAATCAGCTGACAATATGGGTTTACCAAACACATCTTAATATTTATTAATCTTTGTATTAATAAAGTTCTTATAAAAAAATAACCTGTCTTTATTTATTACTGTAATATAAAACTGATATCAAATGTTACTTTGAAGAAAAACATACTTCTAAATGAAAGATGTATTTATATAATTATTTTGAAACAAAAAATTAAAAACTGCAGACAGTTTTGCACGTCTTGAAATGGCAATTGTACTTGAATGTGACAATTTTACAAGTAAATCATTTTGTGTTCATTTAAAGGTTAACAGAATTAGAAGTAAACAGAATGTTTATTACAATTAGAAGATCATTGTACCCCGACTTTGATGTATAAATACAACAAAATTGGTCAATTATAATTTAAAAATTAGAAATGTTATCATAGTGGAATTATCTTAGATCAAAGAAACTAATCCTGCAAATGCTAAAATAACAACTACTATATTAATTAGAAATGTCACTGGATTTTTATTATTTCTTACAATGGTATATATACCAGGATAGTTTGTTTTCAAATAAACACAATTTTAAAAATGAAAAGTTCATGTTCTGAAACCAACATTTTGGTGTAAGAAACTTTACTGAAATAGGACTAGTAATTTACCAGTTTGAGCCCAAGCACAAAGAAAAAGAGCTTGAACACTTGAATGCCATTCTTGATGCAAGACATAAATAAAAAATACTTTCTGGTACTTCGTAAAATATGACAGTATGCCAATGATGTCAGCTGCCATGAAATTAAAGTATATTGACCTGACAAATGTATTACTAGAAAAAATGACTTTTGGACTTTTGCCATTAACTGAAAAATGTATACTTGTAAATCTTTGTTTTGAACTTGAAACAAATTTCAAGAATATCATAGTGCTATCAAATAAATGCCATCTCTCTTGCCAAGGACAGGTATGATCTGAGTACACTGAAGTGTCAGAAAATATTACATTTCCAATACCTTTTATAAGATGCCAGGTCACATTTGGAACAGTAACTGATAAAGTGACACAAATATGCACATAAAATTTTTGAAATTGTGTTGTATGATTTTTGTCCATACACATACACAGTTTTTAAATATAATGCACCAAATGACTACTATTTCTCAACTGGTTAGCTTAGCAAATATTTTTGTAGAAAATAAAGTTTTGTTGTATATAACTTGCATAATCTGATTACACAATATGCACTGAAAATAATAATATAAATATCTTCAATTTAATTCAAAATTGAAGATACAAATTACAACTAATATTCAAAGACAAAATGGGAAATGATGTCACCTATATTAAGATCTAGTAAAATTTAAATCACATTACCATTAAACTATTCTCAACTTAACATTCTTCAAAATTATCTTCGCATAGGAAGTTGTTGCTGTTGTGGACATAGTAAGAGCTCGACCCACAAGGCAGCCCAGCATGTCTCCGGGTAGCTGATATGGGAGACCCTCTCACTGGGGGTTGTCATGTCATAAAACAGACAGTAGTGGGTAACATGTGGACCCCTTATGTAGATTTAAAAAAGAGTAGGCTTATTGTAGCCACTACAACAGGCTACAACAGGCTTACTTCTCTGCCCCTACCCAATACTCCAACCCACCCCCTCTTTCTCTTGATTATTTGTTTGATAACTTGTTTTCGTCTTGAATATAGCTAAAATATTGCTTGTGGGACGTAAAGCAAACATCCAATCAATCAATCAATTAGACATATTTTTACTGGTGTTACACTGGTCAGCTAGGTTTCTTGTTTGGATCATGAGTACAAAACATACTCTTGCTATAACTTCATCTTAACTCAGCCATTGAAAATAAGACATCAAAATGCAAATGTGTTTCTTTTTATATAAAGAATAAGAAAAATTTCATTTTTTTTGCAAAGTTTGCCTTTAACAAACCAAATTGATATGTTTACAAATTACCATTATAGAATTATTTTAAGTGCTGAAAACAGTTTTATTATTATTTTTGGAAAAATGATGTTTTTCTATTGAGATTTTAATGACTGCAAAAATTTTGTGGTTGTAATATAATAAGAGTTGTTGCTGGCATCTGAGTCATTACTGTACAAAGACAGGCTAGAATTTGTCGCAAGTTGATTGATTATATAAAAATTATATCAGTATCATTCTTGGGACAAAATAAAGGTTGAAACTGATATTGTTTATTCTTTTTTTTAATACGAGTTAAGATGTTATTTATTTATTTAAGTTACCGTTTATTTCTTAATATTCATAAGGATGTATGTTTTTGTATAATACAATGACCTGTCAGGTATATTTTACCTATTGGTCAATCAGTTTCTAATATTGATAACAGCTGTTTAGAAAACTGCTTCAATATGTTTTCTTCAAAGCTCTTCATCAGTAATATTTGAACATTTAAATTGCAGCTAAAAGAACTCAGGTAACTTTAAACTTCCAAATTATAAGATTGTCAAATGCAGGTGGAACAAGTTAGAAGTTTTAAGTTACCTGAGTTACCTTGTTGTTTGCAGAATGAAACCATGTGTCCCAGGATATATGATTCCAAATCATTGCTAATTACTGAAAATGGAGCAGAAGATGTGACAATGTATGTGCCCAATTTTGCTGTTTATGTAAGTATATATGACATGAAATGTTTGTTTTAGCACCATTATTTTACATTTTGACCTACTAGTGGCAAAATTAGAGGTAATATAAAGAGTTCAGTGAAAAAGAATGAATTTACAGGTAAATAAAATTTTATTAATATGCTTTGTGCAGGTAATTAAGTAAATTTATTTAATATCAAATTATGAATGTCTAAATCTATGAGTTAGTAGTTTGTGTTAATTGAAGAATTATTAAACAAAATTTATTTAAATCTACAAAACTAGAAAAACAGAATTATTTCACAAACAACTTTAACTTAGGAGTTTCAGCCCCATGCTTATATGATATGAATGAGGTATCTTCTGTTTTAACTTTTGTTGAGGCTCAACGTCTTATTGCTATAGACAGTTAGCCATCTACCAGCTTGTGAGTTATGTCTGACTTTGGCCAAGGCATGCTTGACTCCAACCCTATTTTAAAGGAATGAAAGAATCAGGAATTCACCCTGGTTCTCCAGCTTTCTCTCTAGCAAAATATGGATGCAATGACATAGCAGAAGTTCATAGCTGAGTTAGCTATTATCAAAGTGAAAAGTATTTTCAATATGGAATTTGAATTGTACAGTGTTTGATAGAATAAGTAAATTAATACTTGAACTTTGAGTCTTTGATTATCTTTCTTGACTCTAAAACCTAACATCTTCATCCCAATATGATTATGTTATTTATGTTAAAAAAAATTTTCTCATTGTAGAGTAAAAGTGAACATGATCTGTTCAAATGTGTTGTTGGTAAAAATACTTACAATATAACAGCAAATGGAGATAATGTTACATGCATTAATGTAGTAAGTCATAATTTTGTGTATTTATTATTTCGTCAAGAGTAAAAACACTTAAACCGTAATGTAAATTGTTCGTGTTGTTTGTTCTACAAAACATTCACTTGCTTGACTTAAGTGACATGAGCTTACATGACCATTTTTGTAGTAAAAACTTTCATAACTGGCGTAACTTTTAAACTTCTTACTTTTTCCACCTGCATTTTACCCTATGACAATCTTCCAAGTTGGGACTTAGTTTAACTAACGGGTTGAACACTAGCTTAGATGTCAGTTAAGAAAGTAACATTAACAAAATAACATATTTTAATAAAAAAATAGAGTAAATAAAAAGTATTAAAACGATAATACTGCCAAAAAATGTTATATTAAGGTGTTTTGGGGTATAGTTTGGGTAAAAAGTACATACACACTATGATTGGAAATTATCATGTATATGTTAATACACCATTCATTAAAATCCATGTTAAAAATTTTCCAATTTGTTCATTGTTCTGATTATTATAAAAATTGTTTCAGTTTTCTTTACTTAGAATGCTTCATAATTTTTATGCCCCCGCGACGACATGTCGGGGGGCATTAAGTTTTACTCATGTCCGTCCGTCCGTACGTACGTACGTACGTACGGACGGACGGACATGAGTAAAACTTAATGAGTAAAACTTAATGAGTAAACTTAATGAGTAAAACTTAATGAGCTTTTCTCAGAAACCGTACATGAGAACAATTTTAAATTTGGCAGAGTGGTTCAGTATCACAAGTTGTACGTCCTAAGCGAATTTCAGACCTGTCGGACAACTACTTCCTGTTTGGGACTTCATTTGTACGTAAATACGTCCGTCTGTATGTACAAATTTCCGTCAAGCTTTTCTCAGAAACCGTACATGAGAACAATTTGAAATTTGGCAGGGTTGTTCAGTATCACAAGTTGTATGTCCTAAGCGACTTTCAGACCTGTCGGACAACTACTTCCTGTTTGGGACTTACTTTAGCGGGGGCATCCGTGTCCCATGGACACATTCTTCAATTTTTTTTATATAATTCATTTTACACCCCCACCCCGAAAAAATAAAAAGTGAGATTCATTCGTTACATGACATAGAGTACAGTGCTACAATTTTTTTGCCAACTTATTGCAGTTGTTTCAAATGCTCCATACATGAAGTCATGTATTGTCTAAGCTAAAAGTAAAAATTCTTTTACAGAGGATAAACAAGAAAGAGTCTGTTCTCAGTCTGAAGTATAACTCTATCCACCAATTGGACAATTATGCAACACTTGACGGTATGTTGTTATAACTTTGCCAAGAAAGGACAAAATGAACGATAAAAGAAAAAAAACCATTATAAAAAACAAAACAGAATATTAAATATACAAACATGAATTTTTATCTTGGATTTACATTTTGTACATGGGATCCAGTAGGGCAAGCATTATATGTTCAATTCTGAAAGTTGTCTAGCAGTTGTATGGTTTTAAGTGATAAAAAAGGGCCTTAAAATATTAAATTTATTGGTCCTAATGTGTAAATACATGTGAATTAATCCTATCATGGTTTGTTTAAAATTAGGTTTAATTCCTCTCTTATTATCCAGTAGATTACCTATCATGTTGGAAACAAAAAGTAGGATAGGTATTTGGAAAATATTTAACAAGCCCAGTAGTCACACTTCAGTGCTTATAGGAATATCATATACTCAATCAGTGATATAGTCATTGTCTAAATTAATTACTGCCATGAAATTGAATCTAAGGTTTCTATTTTCAATGTGTAAATAGCTTAGCCATATTTGTTATAATGTTTTGGAATTTTAGTGATAAAAGCTCTAAAACATCTTAATTATTTGGATTTTCAATATTATTTGAGTTTAAGCACCACTGTTAAGATGAAACATGCATCTGGTGCAGGAAATTCTATTAACCTTGGTATTGTTGATGATAATTTATTTATTTATACATCTATCCAACTGATCAAATATTCATTGGTGTAATTACTGTTACTGCTTTTTATTTGACAGTCTCTTTTAAATTAAAGATCTCAGTATTATGTTATTTATCACAAAATTGTTTCTATAATTGGTACTTTCATAATTATAATTTTATTCTTTGGTATTCTGTTTTGTTTTAAATAGATAAGTTTGACTTAATTATATCAATTAATTTTGTTCAATTTTTCCTTATTGCTGCACATTGATGACTCTTTGTTATCTTATATAATGTGTGGAAGAAGAAGTTACTAATTCATTTATTGAAGTGTAGTATTGTAAGCAGATATCCCACATATGTGTTTATATTTATTTGAGACATGCATGATCTAACACTGGACAAGGTGGGAAAATCTTAAACATCCAAGTGAAAAGATTTCTGGCCTCCAATGAGACTCGGACAAGTTGGAGACCAAAAGAAATTTGTCACGCCGGTGTTTGAGATTTTTCCATCTTGCCCTCCAACTGGTATTCGATCCTATTTTTCTCTAATTCATCTAAAAAAATTCCGGTGATGTTCTGTTGGAAGATGTCAACAAATATGGTTATCTACCCTGAAAGTAATCTCCAGGGTGTATTTTTGACTTGCCTGCGAGACATATATATATGGGAATCTTGTGGCGATGATGGCATTAACACTAAGACATTTTGCTTTATTTTTTTGTAAGCTTAAGTCCTACGTCCATAAAATTTGGTCCATTGGTAGCTTTTGATGAATTCTTGCCAGTCAGTCACCTGTCACCTGACCTTGACCTAAATTTGGTGGCTGATGATTAGTACATGACCTTGACCTCAGTTTCATGGTCCAGCAACTATGTTAAAGTTTTTGGATTATGGCATTTCCTCTGTAACCATGCATGGAATGATGACAGTATTTGGTATAAAGGTTGCTGATGAATAGTACATTACTGTCTGGTAGGTGTCACCTAGCCATTACCTCAATTTCACATTCCAGTGACTACGTTAAAGTTTTTGGATTAGGTCCGTTTCTCTGTAACCATGTATTGCATGTTTTAAATTTTAACAATTTAATGCTATTTATGTAATGCTTATGACGTAATTTTTGTCTCGCCTGCGACGAAAGTAGCTGGAGGCGAGACATATGTATGGGAATCCAGCGGCGGCGGCGTAAACACTTGACATCTTGCTTCATATCTTTGTAAGCCCAAGCCCTAGGTCCATCAAATTTGGTCGAGAGGTAGCTTATGATGAGTACTTGCCAGTCAGTCACCTATCACCTGACCTTGACCTCAATTTCACGGTCCAGTGATTACGTTAAAGTTTTTGGGTTACGGCAGTTCCTCTGTAACTACGCATGGTAGGATGACAATATTTGGTGTATAGGTTGCTGATGACTAGTACATGACTGTCTGGTAGGTGTCACCTGACCTTGACCTCAATTTCACGGTCTAGCGACTACGTTAAAGTTTTTGGGTTACGACAGTTCCTCTGTAACTACGCATGGTAGGATGACAATATTTGGTGTATAGGTTGCTGATGACTAGTACATGACTGTCTGGTAGGTGTCACCTGACCTTGACCTCAATTTCACGGTCCAGCGACTACGTTAAAGTTTTTGGGTTACAACAGTTCCTCTGTAACTACGCATGGTAGGATGACAATATTTGGTGTATAGGTTGCTGATGACTAGTACATGACTGTCTGGTAGGTGTCACATGACCTTGACCTCAATTTCACGGTCCAGCGACTACGTTAAAGTTTTTGGGTTACGGCTGTTCCCCTGTAACTATGCAGGGTATGGTGACAACATTTTGTATACAGGCTGCTGCTGATATTTAATGCTATTTACATAATGCTTATGACGAAATTTATTTTCGTTACTGATGCGGAATGCAGGCGAGACGTTTTTTTGTGTCCACACTTGTTTTCATTACTGATGCCGAATGCAGGCGAGACATTTTTCTTTGTCCACACTTGTTTGTATAAACCTGTTTGTTTTGATGTGTACTGGTATCATATTATCATATTGCAGTGTAAATTTGGTTGTGGAAGCATATAAATATATTGTTTTCTTGTTAATATTTTATATGGCAAAGTTAACAAACACAACAAAAGCAAATATTACAGCTGACATCACAATACATTTTTATGAGAAAGGATCGTGAAATTCTTATCAATAAGTTATGACAACGATATCTAAACCTGCTAAAAATAGGTACCGTGCTGCCATATTTGTGAGAAACTATTTTCCTGTTTTAAATAATTTTCACTTCAGGCCTTGTTAGGCTTTTGATCTCCCTCTAAAATCTGAAGCAAGTAGACTTGCCCATACCTACGAATGTATTTATGGAGAAAAAAATGAAAATAAAATGAAGTTTATGCAAGATGTTTTTGTCATGTTGTAATACACTAAAAATTCTTCAAGAAGTGCCTAAAATAAAAACCTAGTGGCAAAAAAATCTTATGGTACCTTTTATATAATGTCACTCCTTACCCACAAAGTTAACACAAAATAAAACAAGAGAATATTGTCTATTTTTCTATATAAATTATATATGTATTCAGACCATATGATGAAAGGCCATCTGAAATTCAATCCACAATAAAATAATTGGCTCTCTTTGGCTTAAATACATGAAAAAAGGATTGTAACATTAAGCAGAAGCACTTACTGCACTCTCTCAAGGATGTTTCCTGGTCTGTTTCAGAAAAAAAAGATTTTGAGAGAGTTATTGTTAGGTATTTGATTTATACAATAGATGCAAAAAATAATTGGAGATATTCCTGAGCTTCAATTGAAAACTTGACAGGAAATTGGTTTCTTATGATTTTTGCAATAGGTTGTTGTACAACAAGTTTTGTCAAGTTTTACCTGAAAGCCATGAAGTTATATAAAAGATTCAATATTTAGTGTCAGTTGGATTATTTAAGATTTAGTAATAAAATTATGTAAATTAAAGTTGAGAGTCAATGGGTAAAAAAATTGAAAAAGTGTTAAAAACATTACCAGTGAATATTCTTATGGGAATTAGATGTACTTAAGTATATGCATACTTTATAACTTGTTAGGTGGGCATATAGGAATCACCCTGTCTGTCCATATCCCTTGTAAGCGCAACTCCTCCTAAACCTCTTGATGAAATTTAATGAAACTTAGCATAAAGGAAGTACATTATTTGTAGATGTGCATGAAGGATTTTTATTTACCTCGTATCTCATTAAGAGGCGATAATTGGACTTGAAAGCAAAGCGGGGGTTATCCCTTTGTGAGTGTGCTCACATACAGTCCACACTTGTTAACTTTTATTATTATCGATGGAAGACAGTAATATGTTATAAGACTGAGTAAGGCATGGCATAAGTTTACATGTATTTGTTAGTCGGAAAATAAAATTAAAGAATTATTGACTTGCTTGGAGACATATTATTGATTGTCTTTAGGTAGGGCTGATTCTTTTGACTATTTTAAAACTATTATAATTTCATTTACTAGGGATTTTTTTGTTAAATTATGTTTTTATTTTACAGTTTACCAGTGCCAGTTACTTAATGATAGTAAAAAGTGTGGATACTGTAAATACTTGAAAAGTCAGAATTATAAATGTGACTGGTGTGGGAATAGTTGTAAAAGTACACTGACTGAAAAAAATCAGCCCATATGTTCAGACCCATGCATTGTAGGCAGTGGCACCCAATTGCAGGTATATGTTTTTTATCATGCAGACAGAATCAGGCAGTATACTAGTATCGATTGTTTCAAAATAAATTAACCTTTCAACTGACCAAATGATTTATGGTCAGTTTAGATTTTAATCAATTTCATCAAAACTTCTACACATCTCTTTATTGTTGTCGTGAATTTTAAAAAATGGAAAGTACTAAACCAACTTAACAGAGATGGTCTAGGGGCATTAAATAGCTAATCAGTGCCTTCCATTTGAAGTCTTCTTTGGAAGAAGAACTATGCGAGTCCTATAGCTATTCCTTAGTATCCATCACCTATTATTGTCTGCCTTTGTTCACAGTGTAAAGTTTACATTAAGTGGGCACCTCAGGAACTAATGAGGCAAGTTAACTGTCCAATACCTTTTATTGATTTTAAATCCTTCATATTTAAACTTAAAAGTTTTTGATTAAGCGTTTGTGTTCTCAAAATTCATTGTAAACTTAATGAGAACCAGCCACTACTTAATAAATGAGAACCACCCACTACTTAAAAAATGTGGTAGAGAACATGGTAAACAAAATCCTTACAAAATGTAACTTTCAAAACAAACAATTATAATGTCAATTCTGAATAACACAATTATGAATAACGCATCTGGACTGGAAAAGACATTATTTTCTTTATAAACTTAGTAAAAGATGGCCATTAATTAAAATTTATTCATATACTTATAGTCAAAATACTATGACCTGTCAGGTATTTTCTACCTATTGCTCAATAAATTTCAAAAGTAGATAACAGCTGTTTAGAAAACTGCTTCAATCTGTTTTCTTTAAAGCTCTTAATCAGAAAGAGCTGGACATTTAAATTGCAGCTATTCATGCATGACTCGTGTAACTTTACTGGAGAGATTGCCATAGAATATAATGGAAATTAGAAGTTTAAAGTTACCTGAGTCACACATAGCAATCATAATAGGCAAAATCGGGAGAAAGCTGCAGATTGGCCAACAAATAAGCAGAGCTAAGTTAGTGATGAAAACCCCGCATGATCATGAAACGGTTACGATGAAAAAAGGGAAAAATATGCAAGATAATGTGAAGTCTTTTAAAAGGAAAGTAACATTGATTTGTGTATGTTTATCATAAAATGTTTCATAAAACTTAAACAAAGAAAAGCGAAAAACTTGAATTCTTTTCCCGATTACTGACATGGTTCACATCAACTTTCATATCACATTGTGTACTTATAATAAAGTGATGCAAATAATAACAATACATATTGCCATTTAACATTAAAAAAGTACATATTTTGGTACACAAAGAAAAATAAAGCTTAGAGACGGCTAGCTTTTCAGGAAAGCTAATACTTGGAAAGCTATATTTCTTGGTCACATAATAAAATTAAACCATGACTTCAATTATGGGTCGAAGACATTAAATGAAACTCAGTCGACAAATATCATTAGAAATTTTTACAAAATGGTTCTGGACAATAACTCAAAAAGTTTAATTTCAATGAAACATTTGAATATAGTTTTATATTAGATGGATCAGAAGCCTATCAATATTTGGGGAAATCCATCAAATTTCAAGGTCACAGTCTCCAAAAAGGCATTAGAAATTTTTACAAAAAAAGTGCTGCAAAATTTAAGCTTGGGTATCAGTTATTGCTAGATCAACTTTTTTTAGTTTGGTTTTAGTACAACAAACATCTCTTAATTGTATAAACACTTGTAAAATATGTGTTACAGGTATATCCTCCTTCTGGCCCAGTTAATGGTGGCACATTTCTCAGAATTTTTGGGGACAATATCGGAAACCCAGGTGACAATATATTGGTCAAGATAAATGGTGTTGAATGCACTCCAGTGAATGTAATACAACCATCTTCTGTGTAAGTAGTATTATCAGAGTGCAGCTTTTTAACACCATACTATGCATATTTGTGAAAGTGTGAGAGCATATAGTTACCACTTTTCTATCCTTTCTAATGTCCATCATATATCTCTCTGCAGCAATGTCCATGAATATTTACATATTGATCTAATTAAAGTTGGAGGTTGGATAGATTTTGATGATAAGGAATACAGTGCAAAAGAACTTTACTTATGTTCATTGTTCTGTTGTTTCCCTGAGTAATTTATCTTGTCTGTAAAATAACTGTGATAAATTTAGTTCAAACTTTGTATATAGGTAACTGGTGAAGAGAAATGTTTTTTCTTTATGTTTCTTAGTATTATTTAATTGAAATTTTTTAAGCTGATGCAAAACTCAATATTAATATATTTGAAAATCAAACTGATATGATACAGTAGAATGCACTCTACAACTTTTGATTATCAGGATTAGTTCTACCAATATTACAAGCCTGTTATCTTGTACTGCTATTTTAATTGCATGAGGAAGCCAGAGAACCTTGTTAGAATCACCCATCTTTTTGTCAGGAATACTGACTTTTCTTATCTTTAATTTTGTTGGAAACTTACATAAAACTGTATACAGACTTGAAACAAGTAGAATGACAATAACTACATTCAAATCTAGATTTTGTGTTGTTTTTTTTTCTAAAAGTTTGGAGAATTATTCCAAATGTATACTTGTGCTGGGCCCATTTCAGGCAATGTAAATGACATAATCCAATGTTCATGTTCTAAAGTTTTTCTACGGCAATTAAATTGCCTAGAGATATCAGCCTTAGTAAGTACCTCCAGATAGCAACATTCTGATTGCTTGATTTCGGTTATCTTTGAGAAAGTCACAGCATTCATTTATGATAAATTTAAACAAGGCTAAGATGATTTTCTAAGAGCTTCAACCTCCTATGCATAAAAAAGAACACCATAATCATATACAGCCTTAGATTAAGACAAAACAGGGACTAAATACAGGATGCCTAATACTATTTACGAAAAACAAGTGCAAAGTCGATAAACCCTAATTACGCTGTTACATGTAATGTATAGGGTCTCCAAGAATTAGGGCAAAATATAATTAAATTAATATTTTATCAAACTTTTCCAGGTGCACAGTTTCTTTTTTTTCCATCTTATACATTATCATTTGAAAACAGGATTTTTATTCAGCCTTATTGAAATAAAAGCTCTTATCCACAACTAATCCCACACCACTGCGTGGAATTTAGTTAAACTTTCAGAGAATCGTCACATAGTGCTGTTGTGCACCTGATATTAGAATGATATTTTTTGTTACTTTTTTCATTGTGATCCATATATCATTGATTAACATGTTAGTTATCTTTTTAACATTTTAATTTTTTAAATACTTTGCAGAATAACCTGCACTACAGGAATTTCAACTGCAACACAAACCAGTAATTTCTCCATTTCTGTAAATGGAAATACAAGTTATTTTAGTGTTAAATATTCTTATGAGGTAAGGATACAGATTAAACAAATATTATATAAAAATATCTCAAGGCAAATGTATAATGTTTAAGTGTCTTGTTTAAAATAATTTATTGTTGTAAACTTGTGTATTTTAAACTATTTGATTTTTCAGTTACTTTGGGACATTAACCATCATTCTGTCTCCCTTTTTATTTTGCATGTATTTCCACTGTGTTCACTGTACTTAAAATTTTAAACCTTATATAAGCAGTCATGAGATAGCTGGTCTTTCCCTTTTTGTACCTAGTGACCTTCAACAAGTGTTTGTCATCACACATTTCTGCAATATATATCCCGAATATCAACAATACCTTTATATATGCTCTCAATTACACTATACAATTCATTAACTTTTAAGGAGAACATTTAAGTGTGAGAATGGACATGTTATAACAAAAAAAAAACAAAAAAAACCATAAAAATTGTCTACAATAAATGAACACCCCTTCCCCCTTATGACCCTCATAGCTTATCAGCTTCTCCTTAGATTTAAATGCATTAAATCAACATTCACATACACATTGCTCAGTCATTCTACAAAAATGGGCACAATTGGTGACTGAATGTGTCCTCAATGTTTCATCCCTTAAAAAGAAATTAATTTATAACACTTCAGTCCTGGTATTTTTATTGATCGTTAGCATATATGCAGAGATTATTCACAGTTTAAAATACCATGAGAAAGTAATATTTTTGGAATGATATGCATGTATATCTCCTGTATATCTCATAACATCCATGTCACCAACTAATGTGCATGTTTTTGAGCCTGTGACATTTTATATTTGGAACTCTTAGAATCAGTTTTGAGCATTTTTTTCAGCTGTCTGTCATGCCTTTGTGAAATAAAATACATTCCTACATTAAAATAACATACAATTTCATGAAATTTTCAATCATTCTTTTGTCGCCAAACAGAACACAACCTCTGTCACAATTTTTTGAGTCATCAAAATCTAAAGATATTTTCAGAAATAAAATTAGTGTATTGTGGTAGGTTACTCAATTAAAGCTATTCTATTTAGAAAAATTATGTAACAGCTATAAGAATGATGTTTGGAAAGATTTACTGTCAAACTTCTTGAAAAAACCAATGTCGCATATAAGAATCTATTTACATAACTGGATTTCTAGTTTGTTCTCCTCAAGAGCTACTTTTTCGTGATAATTACCAGATAGACAACTTTTTCTACATGTCAATTTATTTATAGAAGACAATCATTTGTTTATAACTTCCTTACATTCATATAAAAACGGTGTTGAATTCGAACTCTATAACCTCTGTTTTTACTTTATAAATGTTCCTGGACTGAAATTATAATTTCACTTCACCACTGGTAGTCATTGAAGATCAGAATGATGCCTCTTCATACATATATACCACCAATGAAAAATTTTAAGTTGGTAAAGACATAATTCTAAGGCTTGTAGATTTATTAATGTTTCTTGTAAGAACTCATTTTATTCCATTACATTTTCATCAGAAACTGTATATATAACAACAATGTCCCTGTTTAACTATATCTGACATTTGCAACAGTTTAAGTAAAAAAAATAGAGAATCTAAAATATAGACTGAATTGTTACACAGGTAATAATAAAAAGTGTGCATTAGTTTAATGGGTATTATTTTAAAAATTAAGCATTTGAACAATACCAAATATGTTCATTTTAATGCTAAAACAATTCTAAGTGTGGTTTAGTAATGCAAATCTTGTTTGTAAGCATTTTAAAATATATATATATATGTTATGAACAATGTAAATGAAACAAAGGAGGTCCTGTTTTCATAAATCTATTTGTTCTTTTTATAATAAGTTAAAGTACTGACAAAAAAGGTTTATTATTTTCATTTGGAATATCTTTTTATATAATCAGCTAGAAATTTATCAATTTACCTGAAATATACTGATAAATATCATTATGGAGGTTATACAAATTGTAACGGAGGTTATGATCGCTCATTGTTGTTTATTTCAGGGCATAATTCTAAACAACACTAAAAGGCAACAGATATACAGACAGAAACAAACACGACTGAACAAAAAAGCTTCAGTTTTATGTGTTTAAGCAAAATAATACATTTTATCTTCATATTTTTTTTTCAGATATCATGCATCCACATTTGATTTTTCGGCTGTATGGACCTTATTTAAAACACACAACTCATCCCAATTCTGTGCATGTCCAAAGAACTATCTAGAGTAACAACTCAGTGGGACATATATAAAAACACCAAACTCAACTTATTGACATTTTTGCCAAAGTAATATGCAACTTGCTTTTTTTCCAGCTCAATGTGACCTCCATAACCCTCAAACTTGTCCTTTGTGTTTCTATTGTATTGAACAATACATATCTGACCCATATCTGCATTCAGTTTTCATTGTATCTGATTGTATTCCAACAAAAGAGTTTAGTTGTTATTTAATAGGCAATTGTTTCAACTGTAACCTTGATTAAAATGTTATGGAGGTTATCAAATAAAACCCATATACATTACATACATTATTTGTAGGTACAACTACCTGTATCACGTCGAGACAGTTGTGTACATTCGTATCACAACGAGACGCTAGCGTCGAGTTGTGATGCGGAATGTATGCAACTGTCGAGACGTGATGCAGGTAGTTGTACCTACACTTAAATGTATGTAATAAGTTTATCTAAAATTAAGGATACAAAGAGCAGAACAAAACTGAATGTATTACATTCAACGAAGCATTTGTTTATAAAATATAGCTCCTAACGTCGCACGCATTATGACGTCATATTTCATTCATGGAATGAAAGTCATCAAACGAATCATTGGATATACAATTCATTGTGGCGTCAAGAAGTAGTTCCGACAAAAGTACATCTTGTATCACATATATAGATGATACAAGGTTTTTTATCACACAGGTTGTATCAATCGATATTTTCTCAGATTTTGACTAAATACATACTTAATTTTAGATAAATTTTATTATTTTTTTATCATTAAGCCAAGGTGTAAGTTGTTAGAATGTAATTATATAGTATAAGATGTAAAAATAAATTATACAGACAAACAATAAATCATTTCTGATCTATATTCAATAATGGTCGTGTCGTTGTCTAACTTCCATAACAAATATTGCCCCGTTATTACAGGGTGAATAAACAAAGTAAGGGCAGTGAACTGCTGCACATTTTTGTTTTAAAAGGGCTATAAACCTTTAAAAAAAAATTAAGGAAAAATCTACTAAAATTTTGACGTATATCAAAACAAAGCAATGAAATATATGTAATGACCAAAGAAGTTTAACTGAAGATTGTGCAATATATTTTTTATCCAATATTCTATAATCTTTATTATTGAACATGAAAGAAGAATGTCCACATGCAATTTCCTATCCATACTATTACTTCATGTTGGCATATAACTAATCACTTTATATGTTTTTGTTCCGGGAGTAATATGCAGAAAATTACAGTTGTACTCTATCTTTTTAACTTCTGTTACAATCAGTTCATGGTAGTCAACTTCAGACCAGAATATCTTTGTCATTTCTCATAATTTGTGGGTTAAATTTTTATATTTTGACTCTTCAGATGTTTCTGAAGATCATGTTTGTAATGGCTTCCTATATTGGTATACTTTTTAGCTCACCTGGACCGAAGGTCCATGTGAGCTATTGCTATCACTTGGCGTCCGTCGTCCGTCGTCCGTCGTCCGTCGTCCGTCGTCCGTCGTCTGTCGTCCGTCGTCCGTCGTCTGTCGTCCGTCGTAAACTTTTTCAAAAATCTTCTCCTCTGAAACCACTTGGCCAATTTTTTTCAAACTTGGCCACAATCATCCTTAGGGTTCCTAGTTTCAAGTTTGTACCCAGGGTGTTGATCAACAGACAAATATGGGCGCTGTTACTAAAAATAGAACATGGGGGTCAACACAGGTTTTTGATCATTATCTAAAAAACTATAATAGCTATAGAGAAAACCGTTACTTCAAATTGATCAGCACATTAAGGTCTACAATAGTTGCTATTAGTGCGAAGTTGTGTATTGGCTTCTTGTAGGAGTTATTGCCCTTTTTTGACGATTTTTGACAAAATTTTTGGTATTTACAATATAACCTGAAAAATATACGAGGTAGAGTGAAACTGTAAATGGCAAAAATGATCAGCAATAAAAGCCCTACAATTCACTTGATTGGTCTGAAATTGTCAGATGACTCTTTATATGAGTTATTGCCCTTAAATGGTAATTTTTTATGAAATTTTCCGTTTTTGTCCTGTAACTTTAAAACTATAACAGCTAGAGTAAAACTGTAAATAGCAAAAATGATCAACAATACAAGCCCTACAATTCACTGTATTAGTCTGAAATTGTCAGATGACTCCTTATAGGAGTTATTGCCCTTAAATGGCAATTTTTTATGAAATTTTCCGTTTTTGTCCTGTAACTTGAAAGCTATAGCAGCTAGATTGAAACTGTAAATTGCACAAATGATCAGCAATAAAGACCCTACAATTCACTTGATTGGTCTGAAATTGTCAGAAGACTCCTTATATGAGTTATTGCCCTTAAATTGCAATTTTTTATGAAATTTTCCGTTTTTGTCCTGTTACTTAAAAACCATAGCAGCTAGAGTGAAATAATAAATTGCAAAAATGATCAGCAAAAAAGCCCTACAATTCATTTAATTGGTCTGAAATTGTCAGATGACTCCTTATAGGGGTTATTGCCCTTAAATGACAATTTTGTTAAGAAATTTTCCATTTTTGTCCTGTAACTATAGTAGCTAGATTAAAACTGTAAATTGCACAAATGATCAGCAATAGAAGCCCTACAAATGATTGCTTAGTCCAAAAATTGCAAGATGACTCTTTATAGGAGTTATTGCCCTTTCATTATGAATTTGGACATATGAACAGTTTTTTAATTATAAATTAGTCTATAACACACCTATTAGTAGAGTAAAACTGTAAATTTCTAAAGTACCGTAAAGGACAATGCCTAAAAACCATTTAATTTTCAGAAATTGTGGATGGCACCTTATAGGAGTTATTGTATTTAACAAATTTTTTGAAGAAATGTTTAGTTTTTGCACAGTAACTTAAAAGCTATAACAACTAGACTGAAACTGTTAATTTCAAAAATTTTAATATAGTTTAAGTCATTTGGATTCCAGGTGAGCGATTACAGGCTCCTGGGAGCCTCTAGTTTATATATTGGTATAATTTTACATTTTTAATTGTAACAGCACGTGCTAGATATTTTCATTCATAAATTTCTCACAAGAATGCAATATGGTTTTTAGCTCACCTGACCCAAAGGGTCATGTGAGCTATTGTTATCACTTTGCGTCCGTCGGCGTCGTCGTCGGCGGCGGCGGCGTCTGTAAACTTTTTACATTTTAATCTTCTTCTCTGAAACCACTTGGCCAATTGAAACCAAACTTAGCCATAATGTTCATTGGATGGACCTTTACAAAGTTTGTGTTTTTTATTTTGATTGGTAAACCAATATGGCCGCCACCTCAAGACTTAGTTTAACATAGGACCCTATGGGAAAAAAGTTAAAAAGGGCTTCTTCTCTGTAACCGTTTAACCAATCATAACAAAACTTACTAGCAATATTGTTTAGATGGTCCTCTATAAAGTTTGTGTTTTAGATGGGAATTGGAAATTCAAAATGGCCGCTACTGCAGGACTTAGTTTAACATAGAACCCTATGGGAAAAAGTTTTAAAAGGCTTCTTCTCTGAAACCGGTTAATCAATGGAAACAAAAACTTACTAGCAATATTGTTTGGATGGTCTTCTATAAAGTTAGTGTTTTTTATGGCAATTGGAAATTCAAAATGGCTGCCACCGCAGGACTTAATTTAACATAGGACCCTATGGGAAAAAGTTTGAAAGGCTTCTTTTCTGAAACCGGCCAACCAATGGAAACAAAACTTACTAGCAATATTGTTTTGATGGTCCTCTATAAAGTTAATGTTTTTTATCCCAATCTGATATTCAAAATGGCCACCACCGCAGGACTTAGTTTAACATTGGACCCTATGGGAAAAATGTTAAAAAGGGCTTCTTCTCTGAAACCGGTTAACCAATCAAAACAAAACTTACTAGCAATATTGTTTGGGTGGTCCTTTATAAAGTTTATGATTTTTATGCCAACTGGAAATTCAAAATGGCCACTACCGCAGGACTTAGTTTAACATAGGACCCTATGGGAAAAAGTTTTTAAAGGCTTCTTCTCTGAAACCAGTTAATCAATGGAAACAAAAACTTACTAGCAATATTGTTTGGATGGTCCTCTATAAAGTTTATGTTTTTTATGGCAATTGGAAATTCAAAATGGCCGCTACCGCAGGACTTTGTTTAACATACGACCCTATGGGAAAAAGTTTTTAAAGGCTTCTCCTCCGAAACCGGTTAATCAATGGAAACAAAAACTTACTAGCAATATTGTTTGGATGGTCATTTATAAAGTTTATGTTTTTTATGGCAATTGGAAATTCAAAATGGCCAACTCCCCCGCAGGACTTAGTTTAACATAGGACCCTATGGGCAAATAAAAAAAATCTCTATACAACTGGTTAACCAATGAAACAAAGCTTTCTAGTAATATTGTTTGGATGGTCCCATTTAAAGTTTATTGAAAATTACAGGACTTACTTTAACATCAGGGAAATGCCATCTTCATTGCCTATAAAATCAGGTGAGCGATACAGGCTCTTAAGAGCCTCTGGTTTATTGAGTAGAATGAGTTTTTTGCAAACCAATATGAAAGGAAATGAAATGCCACATGTATTGGTTTAGGCCAATAGGAAAAAGGCAAAAATATATACTATTTAATAATCATCTTATTTATTCATTAATTATTTTCAGGTACCAGTAAATGACACCAACATAAATTTTGCACCAGACCGATGTATACTCAGTGGAGGCAGAAAAATTACCATAACAGGAGATCAGAATTATTTTAATTATGCAAATGATACACGATTTCAAGTTTCTTTCTGTAATAATATGACAAGCTGTATTAATTGCAGGTATATATGTTTCAAAAGATGTATCATTTTATAGTCAAAATACAATGACCTGTCAGTTATTTTCTACCTATTGGTCAATCAGTTCTTAATACAGAAAACAGCTGTTTAGAAAACTGCTTCAATCTGGTTTCTTTAAAGCTCTTCATCAGTGATAGCTTGGACATTTAAATTGCAGCTACTCATGTGTGACTCAGGTAATTTTAAATTTCTAAACTTGTTCCATCTACATTGTACTCTATGGCTATCTTTCAGATTAGAAGTTTGAAGTTACCTGAGTCATGCATGAATAGCTGAAATTTAAATGTCCAACTCTCTCTGATTAAAAGCTTTAAAGAAAACAGAATTGAAGCAGTTTTCTGAACAGCTGTTATTTATTTTGGAATCAATTGAGCATTAGTTATAAAATACCTGACAGGTCATTGTATTTTGACTATAAAAACACTTCTTTGTATATCCATCCATAGTCAGTTTATTAAAAAAGATAGTTATGTATAGAATTTCTTGATTGAAATTTAAAAGACAGACATTTAAATTATTTCTCACTCCAATCCATTAGTTTATAGTCAAAATACAATGACCTGTCAAGTATTTTCTACCTATTAGTCAACCAGTTCTTAATACAGACAACAGCTGTTTAGAAAACTGCTTCAATTTGTCTTCTTTAAAGCTCTTTATCAGTGATAGCTTGGACATTTAAATTGCAGTTACTCATGTGTGACTCAGGTAACTTTTAAACTTCTAACTTTCATTATACCCTATGGCAATCTCTAGTAAAGTTACATGAGTCATGTATGAATAGCTGCAATTTAAATGTCCAGCTCTTTCCGATAAAGAGCTTTAGTGAAAACAGATTGAAGCAGTTTTCTAAACAGCTGTTATCTACTTTTTGCTACTTATTGATTGAGCAATAGGTAGAAAATACCTGTCTTGTCATAGTATTATGACTATAAAATTTCTCATTTTTGCGAGCCCCAGGAAGTTGAATGATCATGTCAATTAGATGATATGTGTTTAATCACCTATTTTGTTGCAGTTTGTTTCCAAATACATGCTGTTGTGAGAATTTTATTTACCTTTTAGCCTACCTGGAACAAAGTTATTACCATCACTGGGTGTCCATCTGAACACAGGGTTCATGGGGTATTGACAGATTGCTTTGATATTTGATAAGGTTAATTGTTATGATGTGAGATGTGACTTTTTTACCATCATTTTGATTTGACCAATTTTGTGTGCCAAAAAAAAAGACCATTTGAAATTTTAGTTATGATTTCATATGATGAGTTTTTTAAATGAATCATTTGAATAAATATTAAATAATATATAAAGCAAATGTTATCAAGCATTCAGTGCAGTTCAAAAGAGATTTTTAATAAAAATTGTTGTGTTCTTTTCTATTTACTAGTGCAAGTAAGCTTAATATTGCATGTTTATTTTTCATTTCCCATAAGCAAACATATAAAAAACCAAATTTTCATATTTAGTGTCTCACACCTTATATTCGGGCCCTGCCACAATGTGGCAGATTCCCTATAGTGATTAATCTGTCCAATTATCCCTCCATCAGTGCATCCGTCCAAAATCGTGTCTGACCCATAACTTTTTGTATTTGAGTTAGGCTTTTGATATTTGGTATGTGGGTAGATAATATCAAGGCAATGTGTGGCATACCATGGTTGATGAGCTTTGACCTTGAACTTAGGCCTCAATGTCAGTGGGACCCACAGAGATGGATAAAATCTCACTGATATCTAATTCAATCTGATACTGCATTGACGAGGGACATGTTGTTCTTGTATATTTTGATGTTATTTGTGTGAGTTTATACATAATTTCATCAGTAAGAATGGATTAAACATATATTATTGATTTAAATGAAAACAACTACTTTGCCAAATATGCAAAATACGGTAGTATTTTATTAAAATAAGATAAAAATCTTTTCAGAAACTACTAGATTAATTTGAACCATCTAGGTTTGAATGGGTTTCCTTTTCAAAACTATCCATTAGTCTATCCTTTGATTCAGTATTGATATCATTACTAAGAATAGACATTTCTTTTTGTTGAAAAGCTTTTGTTTTTCAAACAAGTTTGACTCCCAGCATGTGAATCTAGTCTCATAGAGAAAAGTAGTAGTTATATATTCCAAACTTTTGAGCAGTTTTTCAGAATATATTTGCCATTTTTTGGCAGCAATTCACTGAAACCTTTTTTTCATGAAACATCTTGACCAGTTTGAAGCATAGCTTGCTTAGAGTATCAACGCAACCTGAATTACTGCATATATTGGTGGTGAACTGTTGGACATTTTTGTTTTAAAATTCTCAGGGAAATTATGCTGTGTTTTGAAACCATTCAATGTGTATAAGGATTGATCATAATTATTTTTTTAAAGAAATTAACTCCGTGATGTCAGTTTTTAGAAGACTTTTGATGTCTTCTTTGAGCCACTAGGACTGTCTGTTTAAATATAAGGTTGGTAAGAAGGTGAAAGAAACATGAAAGATTGTAGGCCAAACAACAGGTTTTTATTATTTTATAAATTCAGAGATGTGAGATCTCAAGGCGGTAATAAAATTACATGTAAAATGGACAAATCTGACCAAGCTATGAAACTGACCAAGCTGAAAGTTATTGTTGATACCTATACTACAATGGAACTAGAGAAATCATTCAATGTTGTTCCAAATCCAACAATTAATGACCTGTCACCAGAAAGTGCCAAAGTGTTCAGAAGGTAAATACAATGCACAAATCTACTGTGAACTTGACTATGTAGAAGAAATAGTTAGGGTGAAAAATTATATTGTATGGACATTTTTGGCCAAGTTTCACAAAGTATGAACCCAAGTTATAGTATGGTAAAGTTCAGGTTTTGGAAAATATGTTGGTTTTTTTATCTCAGAGAAAGCTGAATAAAAACAAAGATCTAGATTGGCAGTATTTGTCCACAGCTTTATTATACAAGTACAACAATATATCATAAATATATTTGAAATATAAGATAAGATGAAAGTTCAAGTCTATATATTGGTCGCCGCAACTTGATGGCAGACAATAAATGAATTAGCAACTGATATATATGGGGGATGAGCAACCCTGGAAACAGAGGTTACTCCAGAATTTAGATATTTGCTAGTTGACAGTTAATAAAAAGGGCGGCCAGTGCAGTGAAAAATCTGCCTTATTGTCCGAAACCCCCATTTGCACGCTTCTCAGACTCCACGACGATACCAAGACTGTGCTTTTTCCTTGCAAGGCTCCTCAATCCTCAAGCTCCAAGCTGTCCCAATACCTGAAAATATTCAAGAAAGGAAGCGAAGTACCAATTTCATTATCAAGATGATTAGCAAAATATATTACAAAATGTATTAACTTTGTGCGTGTTATGTAATGGAGGTGGGTGGGAGGGTTTAAAAAATTTAGATTACCAAACCGACATTTTTCCTGTCACCTCCTTGCAGACGATTTTCAAAAAGACAGAACCTCGATTTGGTTTTTCTATTTTAGGACAGGTTTAACTAATCACCAATCATTTGTTTAAGGAATACTAGAGCGAACACAACAACAGCCAACAACTATACTAGTCAGTCTTCCTCCGATAAAGGAATTCAATGCTGAATACATAGAGTTCACTTAAGTTGTATCAACTTTCCAACATTTTTAACTTAGATCCTGAAATTTCACAAAAAGTTTGCATGCATATTGAAGTGTGCAAAATGTTTTTGAATTGTTTAATGAATTGTGTTACATTTTTTCAGACTTAAATTCATGCATGAATTTTCAGCAAATTTTTACAAAGATTTTCTAATCAACTCCTACAGTTTTCAACCTACATCCCTCACATACAAAGATAAAAAGCACTTGCATTTTTCAGTGAATTTACAAAAGATGGTATCTATTTGCACATACAATTACTTATCTATATCATGAATCTTCACAATAAGATTACATGCACACATATTGAAATTTTGTGCACATGCAATTATGAAAGTTTTTGCTGTATTTTATACACTCGACTCCCCCTTTAATTTAGGTAAGTGCTTTGCAACCAGGCTTTTATAATGTTTTTATGCTTAAGGACCACTATAGCATCTAATGTATAATTGATAACAAATTAAATGTGCCAATTTATCAAATAATCTCTTTCCAGTGGAGGATCTAAAATAACAATAAAAGGGCAGGGTTTCTCTAATGTTGAGGAAGTCAAGATGGAGAATGTGGTATGTATATATAAACAAATATGTCTTACAATTACTGTAACAAGTATAACAGCAGACAAAATGTAATCTGGGTTTTTAATCTGCAGTAGCGTGGAAAAACTGGACGGGTTTTATGCTATATATTTTTATTCTATAACTTTTTACATGATAAAAATAATAATGTAATTTCAACAGATTCTGAAAGATAATAAAATTATTAATACTGTATATTAAATAATTTAAATTATTTTTGATTTCAAATTATTTTAAACTTGACAGAAGGGTTTTTTCTCTACTAAACTGATTTTTCAACATTGGTACTAAATTATATTCATCTTAGGAAATTTTATAGCAATGATGTAAAATAATAATTCAATGATATACAACCTTATTTTATTTATAAAAGGGAAAATTGTCAAAAGTTGACTGGAATGGTGGTAATAGGAGATGCATTGAAATTTCAACTTTGGACTTAAGTTGTAGAAACATGCGAAACTCTGGTCAAAATTTGTTACTACACTGTACATTCCTCGTAAATTGTTTAGCAAATCTATTGATATATGATCTATTTTTTAGGCAAAAGAAATATATTTAAACCTTATCTAAACCTTGATTCGTAAGATTTTTATAACCCACCAAACAAAGTGACGGGTATTATGTTGTACCTTCTGTATGGATATGAGTAACCCTCCGTATGTTGCTCCGTTCATCCATCCAGCCATCTGTCACCCACATGTCACACTGTATCTTGAGAATGTCTTCAAAGATTTTCTTCAAACTACACACATTTGGTTGTTATGTTAGCCTCATTGTCTGTATACTTTTAGGTTAATTTCTGATTTATCATAATAGGGTTATTGACTTTTTCGAGAAAAAGGACGGAATTATTTTTGTTTTCAGACTATAACTCAAATTATGGAAGTTTGAGAAATTTTTTATTTTGATAGATGTGAGCTTACTTTAGTTTTTGGTAAAATCCAGATTTATTGTTTCTGAGTTGTGGGAGTTTGTTCTTGAAAAATGTGGGATTTTTTTGCTTTCAGACTATAACTCAGAAATGCTTAAATATAAGTTTTTTTGTAACGTTTGTGGAATTGTTTATTTTTATAGATGTTATCTTCATTTTATTTGGGTAAAATTCAGATTTTTTTTATTAAGTATGGGACTTTGTTTGAAAAAAAAGAGAGTGGGGTTTAGTTTTCAGACTGTCAATCAAAAAAGCTTTCATTAATTTTCTTGAAATATCAGGGCATTATTGATATTCATAGATGCGATTATGTCTCATCAGTGCAGATAGAATAATGCACCTAAGAAGTGTATAGCCTTGTCCTTTTATCTTTAGACAGGCATATCATGCACTTAGATATAATAAGTTAAATACATTTATAAGAAGTTACAGTTCCATTGTGGGAATTTACATTTGGTAACTTGAAGATAAGTTAATGTAGATTATTTCAGTATTATGAAAACTACCATACAAGAATTTAAATAATGATTTATTGTAAAAAATGGCATTGTAGTTTCTAATCCCAATGTTAAATTTCGACAGATTCAATTTCATGCATGCAGCAAAATATAAGTCTGAAACTAACCATGTCTGGGCTATAACTTTTTATGCCCCCGTGACTTGTCGGGGAGCATAAAGTTTTACTCATGTCAGTCTGTTCGTACGTCCGTATGTACGTACGTCCTTACAAATTTCCGTCAAGCTTTTCTCAGAAATTGTACTTGAGAACAATTTGAAATTTGGCAGGGTGGTTCAGTATCACAAGTTGTATGTCCTAAGCAACTTTCAGACCTGTCGGACAACTACTTCCTGTTTGGGACTTCATTTAGCGGGGGCATCTGTGTACCATCGACACATTCTTCGATTTTTTAACTTTTCAGGTAGGCTTTTGATATTTAAGATGTGCATGGGTAGATAATATCAAGGTGATGTGTCACATACCATGGTCGATGACCATTGACCATGACCTCAAGGTTGGCGGATTTAGTTGCGGTCATTTTGTTTCATATGGAAGTGTTAGTGAGTCTGTAAAAGCTGAACTAACGTATCAGAACAGAAGACCCTAATCTGGGGAAGGGTGGAAAACCCGAAGGGTTTTTGGTATATTTTTGCCTATAACTTTCGAATGGATAAACATATCGATGTAATTTAAACGGATTCTGAAAGATAATAAAAATTTCTACATAATAAGGGTCATCCATTATTGTCAAAATTTTTTACGAGTTTGCAAAGAGCACATATTTTTTGGTACGTTCTTTAAACTTCCTGTAATGTGGATGTGCAAAATTGCAAAAAATGTTGACATACCTTTTTGGAGGGAGGGAGGGAGGGGGTTTTCAAAAAGAGTGCTCTTCGCAAACTTGTGAAAAAATATTGACAATTTTGGATGACCCCTAAATAGAAAATAATTTAAATAATCTTGATTTAAATTATTTAAAACTTGACCGGAAGGGTTTTTTCTCTACTACAATTTAATACGATTTTTCAACTTTGGACTCAATTTGTAAAAACATGCAAACCTCGGGTCAAAATTGGTTATATATTCCTCTAGTAAATTTTATAGCAAATTCATTGATATATAACTCAATTTTATTCATGAAAGGGAAAATTAACAAAATTTGACTTAAAAGAATGGTCTGTTGGAGTATTACGTACAGTGAAATTTCAATTTTGGACTCAATTTGTAAAAACATACAATACTCCTGTCAAAATTGGTTAATAGATTCATGTAGTAAATTTTATAGCGAATCCATTGATATATAACTCAATTGTATTTATGAAAGGGAAAGTTGTCAAAAGTTTACCGGAAGCTTGGTCCGTTAGAGTATTGTGTACAGTGAAATTTCACCTTTGGACTCAATTTGTAAGAACATGCAATACTCCGGTCAAAATTCGTTAATATATCCCTCTAGTAAATTCTATAGCAAACCCATTGGTAAACAACATAATTTTAAAATCAATTTTAGGTGAGAAAAAACCCGTCCAAGTTTTAAATAATTTAAATCAAGATAATTTAAATTATTTTATATTTATTATGTAGAAATTGTTATATAATCTTTTAGAATCCATTTAAATTACATTGATATGTTTAACTGTTCGAAATTAATTGGCAAAATTATACAAAAAACTCTTTCTTCACCCTACCGGATATGAGGGCTGGTCTCCCTATCAAACTAAGAACAATAATATAGAAATTGTTCAGGGAAGTTTATACATATGAATTGTATACTGATAAGATTAATACATGTATTATGATAAAGGATGATAAGGTTTTTATCTTCACTGTTTACTAAAGCCCAAATTTGTCATAGGTATTCTGTATTATAATATTTTAGGTCTTTAGTGATAAATTGATTTGAATTATAGCCGACCACATGAAGCCTTTCCTTAGTATAAGTTGGTGTTGGTCAGGGTATTTATATAAATTTTTAGAAGATGAACTGTCCCATTATTTAAATACAATACCTATTGTTCTCTCTGCAGTTTATTCAATGGGAGCTTTAAATTTGACCAGGAGACGTCCATTGATTAATGTTCCTATTGCAAAAACAAAACTCCTCCTGATGAAAATACATTAACCTTACATAGGAATTGTTGTGCAATTCTAAACCAAAATAAACTGAGCTGTATAATATTTGGTATTTTCCATTTGAAGAAAAAAAAATATGCAATTTATAAAAGAAATCTTTAAAAATTTTACATTCCATTTTGCAATGTTTTCAAATTGATAAGACATATAACAACAAAAAAATTCATCAAATTTAACTGTATTTCTATAGAAATATTTTATGATCTCTGGTTATGCTTTCTGTATTATAACTGGACAGTCACCTCCCCTACTTGGAGAGAACTTCTCATATTTTTATATATGATGATTCACCAGCCAGTATTATAACTGGACAGTCACCTCCTCTACTTGGAGAGAACTTCTCATATTTTTATATAGGATGATTCAGTAGACAGCATGGAGGATAATTTAGGCCATGGGAACTGTCCTAGTATCCAGTAAAATATAATTGAAAAGTGTTTGTTATTAACAGAAAACCCTTTTCTAATGAAAACCTATGACTGCCATCAAGATATGGTATTAGTGAGAAAATGGCCAAAAAATCTATGCATATACTGTAGATCAAATAAAACAGAAATTTTTCTTCAGAAGTCATTTACATTAATTGCTGCAATAACAACTTGCTCTTACTTTGAGTGCCATCAATAAGTAAAGCATATATAATTTGATAAGGGTGTTACATTTTTCAACATCAAAATTAATCAATGAGTGATTGACTTTTCCTTGTCAGATTTAAAGTACCCATTGAATAAACTCCACTGAGAACAATAGGTATTGTATTTAAACAATGGACAGTTCATCTTCAAAAACTTTAAATACCCTGACCAACACCAACATATACTCTGGAAAGGTTTCATGTGGTCTGCTATAATTCTTCCATAACAAAAAAGTTTAATTTGTGCTGTCATGGTATGTTTTTGTGATTTGTTCTGTTGTATAAATTATTATATAAGTTGGTTTGAGAGCTTTTGTCAAAACATTTTATGTTATATGTATGTATATCTGACTCTAAATAAAAAATATATAATTACCTACATAATAATTAATACATTTTATATAATGTCCTTCTGTTCAGATGTTTTCTAAAAATGAAGATTATGTATAAAATGTTGGCTTATGTGCAATATTCATACAGAAATATAAATTTCTATACATCTAAAGACTACTTTGTCTGTTAAGGAAGCCCTCATTGTATTTTTCTGTTCAGAAAAGATAAATCTGGTAGTTCAGTCAAAATACAATGACCTGTCAGGTATTTTCTACCTATTGGTCAACCAATTCCAAAAATAGATAACAACTGTTTAGAAAACTGGTTCAATCTGTTTTCTTTAAAGCTACTAATCAGAAAGAGCTGGACATTTAAATTGCAGCTATTCATGGGTGACTCGGGTAAACTCAACAGAACAGTATAGGTATTCCCTATAATGGTCTTATAACACACAAATAGTAAGCTCAGTTGCAACAAAGATGTGCTTATGTTATTACTGCCAAATTCTAGGAGGGGAAGGGGAAAGGTCTAAATTTAAACACATGCAAAATGATATACAGATTTCAATATGGTTCTTTTTGTTCAATACAATTTTTTGTAGCAGTATTTTTAGATAGGGTATATTTGATAAAATCTTCCATCAATATGATTCAATTTATCATAGTAGTCTAATTGATCTTACTTAATCCTTTTTGTTAGTGGTATTGGTGGAGGGGTGCGGATATATAGTAATGTTTATACTAACCTTATCCTGTAAAGTGAAGTAATGAATATCTGACCATTCCAGCTTAATAAACATTGAAAGAATATTTATTTTTTGCAATGAATAAAAATGGTATTGCTGAGCTAATTTTTTATAATGCCTGGGCAATTAGAACTGACAGTGTTCTCTTTAAGACCTTAATTTGCATCCAGTTTTTAAATTATGGACCATGTCTTATTCCCTACAGGAGCTTGCATTACTGGTTCAAATGTAAGTAGTAAAATCTGTAGTACTGGATCATGTTTTATTTTCATAACATTTTCGGGATATATTTTCAGGAATTACTCTTGTTATTTTATTAATAATTGCATCGCTAATAGCCAGCTCTGTATACAAGTAAGACTACTCTTCATTTTGTCTCAAGTACTTGTTTATCATGTGAAAACAGTACTCAGTGGAATTAATCTGTGGCTTATAAGGTGTTTGATAACATAATCTCTTACCGTCTGCAGCTAAGAGCTGGGGATGATGTGCTGTCACAATCTGAGTTTGATGACATCTGCAATCGTCAATTATTATAGTGTAACCTAGAACCAGGAGTGGGGGATGCCCACTTTGTATTTTTAAGCAATTTTCAGGTATATCTTTGTCCAGTTTTTATTGGAGAGGAAGTAGGAGTACCTAGAAAAATCTGACCTCTTTAGGAAAACAAGAAATCCCTGTCAATCAAGTCCTGCAGTGAGAGTCGAACCGGAAACCTCTGAGTGAGTGTTGACAAGAAGTGATCAGAATCTTTGTAGATGACCTAACTTTCATTGGTGCTAAGTTACAAAACATTTAGACATACTTTCATATTTTAAAACATTCATCTTATCAGAAAATAGCTTAGCCCTTAGGAGGCCATGTTTTGGATCCAAATGAGGAATCTTTGTTCTAAGTCAATGTCAGAATGTGTCACACAACTGAACCATGAACATTTATTGACAAATCTATCAATGGTTACCTGGAAGAAGTACAGACAATTTAAAAAAAAAAGAAAGAGGCCTGTAGTTCATTTAAAGCAGTCATGAACTGGGCTTGATATTTACCAGTCATGTAATGTCCTACTACCAAGGCATTAAGTTGTGGGTGTAGGACATAAACCCCCCCCCCCCCCCAAACAACAACCAGTCATGTTAAGTTTAGTTAAAATATGGCCAAAGCCCTTAAGGTAGCAGAGACACAGTGAGGACAAATATTGTCTACAGACTGACAGACAGACATGGCTCCAATATTGAAAGTATATTACACAAATCCTGAATGTTTTTATTCAAGATATTCTCTTTTTCACTATTGTGGAAGAAACTTCTGAGAATATCATTTATCTTGCAAAAATAATTAATTTGATAATAAATTGATATTGTTTGTTAATTTTTTTAATACACCCCTAATACAAAATTTACTAGGCAAATCTTATTTACTAGAATAAACAATAAAATAAAAAAATATTGATAACAAAATGTGTGTGTCCCTCTTCCTTAAAAAGCTTCCCCCACAAGAATTTAGAAATAATGACATAAGCAATTCTTAATGCAATTGTGCTTATTGTTTTTGTGTTATAATACCATTATATGGTATACCTATACTGTTCTGTTGAGTTAACCTGAGTGATGCATGAATAGCTGCAATTTAAATGTCCAGCTCTTTCTGATTAGGAGCTTGTAAGAAAACAGTTTGAAGGAGTTTTCTAAACAGCTGTGATCTATTTTTGGAATTGATTGAGCAATAGGTAGAAAATACCTGACAGATGATAGTATTTTGACTATAATTTGAAGAATTTATTGTCCTTTTCATTTACTTACCAGCCAGTTATTTAGAATGGTCAGATATACAATTTTTTTAATTTATGATTTCAGTGATTTTAACTTAAAGTAGAAACTTGTTATTATAGTCAAAATACAATGACCTGTCAGGTATTTTTTACCTATTGGTCAATCAATTCCAAATACAGATAACAGCTTTAGAAAACTGCTTCAATCTTTAAAGCTCTTCCTCAGTAAGAGCTTGGACATATCAAAGGCAGCTACTCATGCATGACTCAGGTGAATGAAAACTTAAAACATTGTTCTCTAAAACTGTACCCTATGACAATTTTCAAGCTAGATGTTTAAAATTTACCTGAGTCATGCATGATTAGCTGAAATTTAAATGTCCATGCTCTTACTGATGAAGAGCTTAAAAAGAAAGTAGAATGAAGCTGTTTTCTAACCAGCTGTTATCTGAATTAAGAATTGATTGACCAATAGGTAGAAAATACATGACAGCTCATTGTATTTTGACTATAATAAATTCAACTTTTCAGGTTACTCCATGTAAAAAAGAATCTGATACCTGCGTGGTATGTGAAACACCTCCATATGTTAAATCTGATTATGAAAGACGTAGAAGGTCAATTGGACAAAATGTGAAAATCACATATGACAACTATGCTTATCTCTCAACGATATATTATATTGAAGATCCTGTTGTTTATGAATTTCTTAACATGATTGATTATACTGCTGGATCATCAATAGTTATAACGGTAATACTATACTTCTGTATGTTTTGTTTTTCACATAAAAAAATTATAAAATATCCATGCTATTTCATTTCTAACTGTTTTACCCAATTACTAATAAAAATCTAATTCTAGAAGGGATATATATTAAATGTTTAGGATAGCAACTCTAGATAGTCAATAGTAGTATCAGATGTTTGTAGTGAGCAAAGAAGTCACATTAGTGAACATAAGCCACAGGGATTTTAAATTAATTTATTGGACAGAATTTCAATTCTAACATGGTAATGATTTCATTTGATAGTTTTGTTATTTTTTCTTTTCTTTTCTTTTTGGAGAGGGGGGTATTTGAGGTGTGATGTAGTTTTGCAACAGGAATTTTACTTTAAATATTGTGTATCTTAATAGCTGTGATTCAAGTATGAATAAATTTATTTTCAGGGCAAAAATTTATTAGAAGGAGCCACAAAAGATGACTATATCGTACATATTGGTTTAAGTGGTCTGTGTGTTGTGGAAGATATTAACAGTGAGAACATTACCTGTCAACCACCTGAAGCAGTGCCTCGTACTAACCATAGCGATGCAAATATTGTCTTTGTTTTGGTAATGCATATCATAGATAATTAAAAATATTTTCAAATATTATACTCTTCAGATACCTTTAAAGCAAAAATGTTTAACTTTGCAATAACATATACATCCCACTTTTGTATTAAAGCAATTTATGTCAATCATAATAAAACTTAAACAAAACACACTGAAACAGCATTATATGTTGTCAGTTTTAACATGCAAAGCCCCAAACAAGATCACAATAGCATTATTCTGAAATACTAACCTTCGTGTTGCTTCAGACGCCTTCTTTCTTGGGTCCAAGATGTTTTTTATGTCATATACAACTTTTATTGTTCATTTTGCATTTTGTTATAATACATTTATTTATTTGTTCATAAATAATAAATATGTTATGTTTTTTTCATGCATATTTCTTCTGTAATTATTTTAAAATGGTATTATATAATTTTAATAATATTTTACTTCTTGCTATTGCTCATGGCAAAATTTTTATGAATATATTGCCTGCTAATACTAAAATACTCTATAAAATAAGAGTAATCATCAATTATATCATTTATAAAAAGATCACCTAAATTAACCAGTTTGAGAAATTTTGTGTTTTTAATATTTAGAAGTGTTTACCGTACCTAATCTGGGTGACAAGGTCTATGTCTATGACTGGTATCATTACAGAATGCAGATTCCCAAATTGCAGAATCCCAAATTGCAGACAATCAAAAGTTAAACTTGTATATGTTATTAATGAAAAGAAAATGTTTTGTTGGAGAAGTTGTTTGTTAATTAGGGCCCCGCCACAAACCCCGTCCAGCGGACGCCCTATAGTGATCAGTCCGTCCGTCTGTCCTAAACTAATCATGTCCGCGCTGCAACTTTATTATCTTTTGAGGTAGGCTTTTGATATTTGTAATGTGGGTAGATAACAACAAGGCGATTTGTCGCATACTGTGGTTGATGACGTTTGACCCTGAACTTTGACCTTAATGTCAAATTATTGTTTACTGAATGACAAATTCATGTCCGTGCTGTAACTTTTTTATCTTTTGAGGTAGGCTTTTGATATTTGGAATGTGGGTAGATAATATCAAGGCGATGTGTCGCATACCACGGTTAATTACCTTTGACCTTGACCTCAAGGTCCTCCATCCCTCCTAAACTTATCGTGTCCGGGCTGCAACTTTTTTATCTTTTGAGGTAGGCTTTTGATATTTGGAATGTGGGTAGATAATATCAAGGTGATGTGTCACATACTGTGGTTGTTGACCTTTGACCTTAAGTCACATTATTGCTTTCTGAATGACAAATTCATGTCCGTGCTGTAACTTTTTAATCTTTTGAGGTAGGCTTTTGATATTTGGAATGTGGATAGATAACATCAAGGCGAAATGTGGCATATCGTGGTTGTTGACCTTGACCCTGAACTTTGACCTTAAGGTCACCCTTATGAAATTATATATGTCTATACTTACTAGGGACACTCATAGAAAGAGCAAGATGTCCTTGTGAAAAAAGGTTTCGAAAAATGATCACAAAAGTATACTTATTCATCATGTTCTCAATTATATGACCTATTTCTTTGCCTTTTAAAACATTATTCTTTCAGAATACACATATGAAAAAAAAGGTATACTGCATTCATAATGCAGACATAGATTGCACAGGTCTTATTTAAGGGGAAACTTTTGCGCCATCTTTCCGAAAGCCTGCTAATATTTCATGCTATGTAATCCAATAATAACCGGGGGTTCACAACAAAAATAATATGCTGCAACACAACAAAAAAAGACGAATTAATTATTTAGCATATACCTTTTAAATGTGTAATTTTGCATTACGATAATATATGGTCTGAAAGCATAAAATTCATCACAACGACATAAAAAATTACGACTGTTACAATTGCTCACGATTTTTGCTGATTAAAAAAATGTTTAAATCGTAAAACATGGTCCTAATAATACAATTAGACTAATAAAACACTAAGAATTATTTTTAAACAAATTTACTGTCAAAGGATAATTGCAAGAATTTTTTAGTTCTAGATACTGTTGTTTTTTTTGTTCACGGTCTTGTATCTATAAGGATATCATACTTCCTTTACTGAAGACTTAGGAAATGTCCAATCCAGTAAACTATTTAAACGAGTCCCATTTTTTATATAACAGAAAATTTAAGCTAACAATATATGATAATCAATGAGCAAAACATTTTGACCACCAGAACCAGGGTATCCCAGTATAGTTTATCTGGAAAATGAAAAAAAAAACTCATACCAGAGGGTGGGGAGGATAAGTCATCATCTTGAATTCCCAATAAAAAAATGAGAAAATTCCAAAATCCATGTCATAAAATTACATTTTCCTGAATTTGTGAGAAATTCAGAATGTTAATCAATAAAAAATTGTTCTTATGTTTTCAATTATTGCCAATATTTAGAAGTAGGTCAACCTGAAGTTGCTATACACTAATTTGACATAATTTTTAAACTTTTTTATTAATAGCAATGAACAAAACGTTCAGCATTGTAATGGGATAAGCTTAAATGACACTTAGGCCATACTTAAAAATATGAGTGTTTGCTGTTCCCCTTCTAGTGAGGCCAGACTTAAAAATATTACTTGATTGCTTTTCCCCTACTAGTGAGCTGTGAACATGGGTAGGTAGGCATCCTCACAAGTCAGGGTTTCTGTGTCCACATGTGTCCAGTGGACACAGAAACCCTGTCTTTTGAGGATGGTAGGTAGGTAGGAGTGTAAGGTTTGCAATTTTTGTCTCGCCTGCGACGAAAGTCGCTGGAGGCGAGACATATGTATGGGAATCCGGCGGCGGCGGCGTAAACACTTGACATCTTGCTTCATATATTTGTAAGCCCAAGCCCTAGGTCCATCAAATTTGGTACAGAGGTAGCTTATGATGAGTACTTGCCAGTCAGTCACCTGTCACCTGACCTTGACCTCAATTTCCCGGTCCAGCGACTACGTTAAAGTTTTGGGGTTACAGCAGTTCCTCTGTAACTACGCATAGTAGGATGACAATATTTGGTGTATAGGTTGCTGATGACTAGTACATGACTGTCTGGTAGGTGTCACCTGACCTTGACCTCAATTTCACGATCCAGTGACTACGTTAAAGTTTTTGGGTTACTACAGTTCCTCTGTAACCATGCATGGTAGGATGACAATATTTGGTATATAAGTTGCTAATGACTAGTACATGACTGTCTGGTAGGTGTCACCTGACCTTGACCTCAATTTCACGGTCCAGCGACTACATTAAAGTTTTTGTGTTACTGCAGTTTCTCTGTAACTATGCATGGTAGGATGACAATATTTAGTATATAGGTTGCTGATGAATAGTACATGACTGTCTGGGAGGTGCCACCTGACCTTGACCTCAATTTCACGGTCCAGTGACTACATTAAAGTTTTTGGGTTACTGGTGTTCCCCTATAACCAAGCATGGTAGGATGACAATATTTGGTATATAGGTTGCTGATGAATAGTACATGACTGTCTGGTAGGTGTCACCTGACCTTGACCTCAATTTCATGGTCCAGCGACTACGTTAAAGTTTTTGTATTAGGACAGTTCCTCTGTAACTATGCATATGGTATGGTGACAATATTTGGTATACAGGCCGCTACTGATATTTAATGCTATTTACGTAATGCTTATGATGAAATTTATTTTCGTTACTGATGCGGAATGCAGGTGAGACGTTTTTCTGTGTCTACACTTGTTTAAACAATAAAATTAATTCCGGTTACTTTATATCCTGGATTCCCTGCGAAAAAAATGAGCTCTTTCCCAGATCTCGCTTTTGTTTTAATCCTGATTCCTGGTCAAATTTTAACCAAATCCCGAATTCCCTTAAGAGAAAGGCCATATCCCCGCATCCTGGAAATGTCCTTACGACCTTCATAACATATTGTATTTGAGAAGTGTATATTAAATGGTTTAAAAATAAGTTCCTACGGTTATCCAACTTAAGCCATTTTAGTAATTATAACTTTATCAGGTTACTGTTAACTTACTGTATTCAACTGGTGTTTGTAGGTGCAAGTTGGTTTTCTTCGACGTCATGTTGGATTCTTAAAGTATAGCACAAAGGAAAATCTATCTGTTACCATTTTGATAAGTGTATTGTCTGCCGTTGTTGCTGGGACGATTTTTACAATATCTGCAGTAATATTTATTATGAGACGGAAAAAGAAGATTGCTGAAAAGAATTTCCAAATGGAACTTTTGACTAGGGAGGAAAACATCAGACAGGCTAGCAGAGAAGGTAACTAAACAATATAAAAAATAAACAAAACAATACTGTTATGAGAATGCCTTACATATCTCATCATTATTGTCTTGACATGTACACTTTGTTTTTAAAGCTGTGGAAAATGTCTGTCTTCAAATGTAGAGATAGTGTGTATTTCTTCTAATTTTTTTTACTATATGTTTCATTATTTCAGAGTTTGCTGATGCCCAGATGACTATTCGTGACATCAAATCAGACTTAGTAACCTCCAGAGTACCTTTCTTTGACTACCAGACTTATGTGTTTAACCAGCTGTTTCCAAACCAGGACATAAAAAAACACCCACTTCTTCAAGAACCTATGGTATATATTAATTACTGTCAATTGAAATCTAATTTCTATATGTTTCAAAATTTTGAATATTAGTGAACAGTAATCATAAATAACAAGAAAAGACAGTTTGATTTGAACAATTTGGTGACAAAGTTTTGTTAACAAAGTTTACGTATTTCTGTCCTAAGGCTGTCAACATGAGCAGGGCATTTTATATGATTGACAGTTATTAGACCAACATGTATTTTTACAGAGAGAAAACAAATGCTCTAATAAACCATTTTCACCATTCGATCATATGCAAATTTGAAATCGGTTACGTAGTAGATTTAGGAAAAAGACTTTTTAGATTTGAAAATTGTGATTTAATATTAAAGTTTAGGTTCTGATTTATAATTTTTCACACTATTTTTTTATTTGAAATTTTTCACTTGCACACCATTTTTTTGATAGAAACGGAGAGCAAGTCACAGATTTAGTTAACTTTAAAGTAAAAATTTGTGGTATTAAAAGAGGACTGAACTGAATGATGTATGTTTTTACTGTATGATTTAACTTTGATGTTAGAAGGCATGGCATAAAAAGAGGACTAAACTGAATTTGTATTTTTATACTGTTCCAAAGATAAACATTGAAGCAATGAATACACTTTCCCTTGTATGGTTTCAAGTAGCAAAACCTTTTTTATTAAATTTCCATTTACTTAAAATTAAATATAATATAAAGCAAGAACTTGATGACTAAAAAAAACTTACAGGACCATAACTGGATTTTTTTTCTTCAGAGTACAGATGACAGCAAATACAGAGTACTGGAGGCTTTGGTCATGTTTGATAAGTTGATGACCAATAAATTATTTCTTAAGTCAGTAGTTCAGACATTAGAAAACCAAAAAAGACTCAGCATGCAGGACAAGTAAGAAATATATTTTGGGATCGTATTTGATATTTGTTTAGTAATACAAGTTTTGAAAGAAGGCTAATTGGTGCTTTGTATTGGTTTAAGTTGATAGTTTAAAAGGTTTTAGTTAAGGAGGGCACAGTCATACACAAGCTAAATATTTGTATTAGTATCTCTATAGTTCATATTCTTGTAAACATTATTAATAAATATTGTTCAGTTTATTGTTATTTTAAGAAATAATTGTAATGATTATACTTTACTATGGAAACCAGTACTAAAATAAATTAGATGTTAGGATCAATAACTTTTTTTTCTTGCTCAAAACAGCATGTGGTAAAAATAACTGTCGGGGAATTAGCATAGTACCGGTAATTTGTTCCATGATCTACATTGTGCCAAATTTGAAAGGGGAAATAACTAGTTATTTGTTCGACATGCAAAATTTAAAAGGGTTTCTCAGTTATCAACAATATTCATGTGTTCTTGTTTGTGTTTAGGTCAGTATAAAAATACAGTTATAACCTTTAATCGACTTCATGTAATTTCCAAATTATTAAATCTCAAAAGAATTATTTTTCTTTATTTCTGTGTACCTTGGTAAAAAACCTTTCTTGATTTAATAATTATGGATATTACCTTCATTAAAGGCCATGATTGTATATAATTACATGAATACAATTGTGTGTGTTATTTATTGGTCTGAAAACTACTCTTGGGACATTTTAAAACAGTACTAAAATTGCATTAAAATATGGTTATTTTTGTTCATTGCACATTTTCACTGTACAAGCTGTCAAACAGAATCCAATATTGACTTGTTTTTAAAATAGATTGAAAAGTTTATTGTTCATTAGCCAGTTAAATCTCAATCAATCAATGTATCTGATTCATGTTTGTAATTAAAAACAACAATTAGAATGTGGCTGCTGCTAATAAATTTGCTTCGATATAATTTGCTTAGAGAGAGAAGATATAATATTGGTTTTATTCATTTTTGTCTTGCCTGAGACAAAAGTCGCTGGAGACAAGACATGTATGGGAACCCACGGGCGGCAGTGGCGTAAACACTTGGACATCTTGCTTTATATATTTGTAAGCCCAAGCCCTAGGTCCATCTAATTTGGTCCAGAGGTAGCTTATGATGAGTACTTGCCAGTCAGTCACTTGTCACCTGACCTTGACCTCAATTTCACGGTCCAGCGACTACGTTAAAGTTTTTGGGTTATGGCAGTTTCTCTGTAACTATGCATGGTAGGGTGACAATATTTAGTATAAAGGTTGCTGATGAATAGTACATGACTGTTTGGAAGGTGCCACCTGACCTTGACCTCAATTTTACATCCAGCGACTACATTAAAGTTTTTGGGTTATGGCTGTTCCTCTGTAACCATGCAAGGTTGGACGACAATATTTGGTGTATAGGTTGCTGATAAATAGTAAATGACTGTCTGGTAGGTGTCACCTGACCTTGACCTCAATTTCACGGTCCAGCGACTATGTTAAAATGATTGTATTAGGACAGTTCCTCTGTAACTATGAATAGTATGTGACAATATTTGGTATACAGGCTGCTGCTGATAACTAATGCTATTTACGTAATGCTTATGACAAAAATTTTTTTCATTACTGATGCGGAATGCAGGCGAGATGTTTTTCTGTGTCCACACTTGTATCACTTGTTTTCAAAATCTACAAGAAGGGTTTAACGTACAAGAAACATGACATTCTCCAAACAGTGCATCAACTATAGTACATGTACATGTCTAGCCGTTCTGTATAATAACCTTAAAAACACTTCCACTCTATCCTTACGATAGGGCATCCCCAATCTACCACATGGGTAGCTCTTTTTTTCCAGTCATGGCAACCCCCACCCCCTAAGAGTATGGGCACACATAAATTATGGTATAATGAAACTATAAACATCTTTTTATGCATTTCATGCTCTTTAAAAATTTCTTTTTCCATGGAACAACTACAGAATTTGTGGATCTGAAAGAGTTTTTTTAAACAAAAGCAGTTGTTTTCAATTCTAACAATGCTTTCTGTATGTAGGGATAATAGAATGATAGTCACTATGCAGTAACATTTACAGATACCTATTTGTTGTCATATTTAAATGTTTCTTTCTTGTTTTAGAGCTCATTTTGCCTGTACCCTGTCAGTAGCATTTCTTGGAAACATGAGACTGTTTTATGAGTAAGTTTTCTTAATGTACTATTTGAGTGAGTAAATAAGTGTAAACATCTTAATGTTGAGGGATCTTAAATTGATTCAGTGTTTTTTTCTCAAAAATTATTTTTTATTTGTTTGCTTTTCGCAGGACTAATATATTGGATGAAATTTGTATAGTGCTTGACAGTTTGATGTTACCATGCATTTAGGTTTAAATCCACTCAGATACTCATTGGTCAGATTCCTTAATTGTTATGCTAATTATTAGCAGGAAAAGAGCAGTTACAGTCAAACTTGTCTTAGTGCAGTGCTCTGTTCCCATATTATCTGACCCTATTAATTTCTACCCAGTATTGTTCTTTTCCCTCTCCCTTTTTAAAACAATTCCCCATCTTAGGAGACTAACAATCATGTCTTCCGTTGGTTTTCACAAAGAAAATCTGTCTTAAATGTCTATTATGACAGAGAAAAGTCACTAAACAAATAAACCCTGTCCGACAAAAAAAAGAATATTTTTTAGACCATATTGTCAATTATCAAGTATTTTCCAAACATGAAACTAAAGTTTGAAGCTATCAAAAAATGTTTTGTCATCCTTAGAAGTTCAGATTGCCCTGCCACTAATTTTGCTATTTGATTTTATTGCCATTCAGGTTGGAAATGATGATGTTTCTCACAAAGTCATGTTTATTTTTCCTTCACACTACTTTTTACAGAAAGGAATAATCAATATGAACACTGGTTTTTGACTGACTAGCACTTTCTGGATAGAGCATATTGTTAAAATACAAGGGACTTTACTTTGAACCAGTAAAACTGGTACAAAGATAAATACAACATATGAAAGGGAAATAAAGTTGACATCCACTAATACAATTAGAAATTGAAACACTCTGGATTGTTGTATATTTTGTACTTTCATAATAGCATAAAATAAATGTCATTCTTTACTTTTTATTATATTAAAAGAAAAAAATACTGGTCTACAATTCACTCTTACAAACGGACAACTTGAGTGTGTTGACAAGTAAACATCATGACCTCTGTATAAAGACCCCCTTTGGTTTTTTTTACTACATGTATTTCCTTTCCAAGTCAGGTGTGACTATACAAGATGTCTTAGGTGCAATTGCAGTATTTTTCAATCACCAAAAAATAGACTTAGGTTTTAAAGACTTGTTGGCACTGAGGTCTACCATGATATTACAGTTTCTCTACAAATAAAACCTGCTAATCACAATTGAAAGATACCTGAGAGAGAAATTAAATGCATTTAAAATACAATGCAAATAAAAACACACACCAGACTCAAAAAGTGTAGGCTACTTTGTCAATATTTAGTAATTTAAAATTTTAATAAAGAATATAAAAGTTGAGAAATCTCTTTATGGATTGCTAGCAATATTTCCTTGATGGAAATTTGTTCCTAGAACTTTAAGATGGCAGACAAATACATGCATGCTCATAATAGGGTTCATTAAGAAGTAACTTAATTAAACAAAACCTTGCCAATGAATGTTCTTTTTTTAACCCAGTAGGAACACTTGGACACACATACAGTATGAAGCAATAACAGAAATGTTGATGTGCATGTCCAATACATTATCTAATCAATTGTATATTTATTTTATTGATGATTGATTGGAGGTTGCTTAGCGTTCATCATCCAGCATTATTTCAGCAATATTTAGGACACAAACAAAGTAAACAACCAATAAATCAGTTTTGGGAAATGGGATGGACCCATGTGAGCAGGTCAGTGGTTTTCTCCGGGTACTCTGGCTTCCCCCCCCAATAAAAACTGGACGCAATGATTATAGCTGAAAAATTGCTGAAACTGTTAAACACCATCAAACAAACAAACAAACAAACAAACCAATGTGAAGGTATTTCTAATGTCCAATAGAGAAGTTTGAAAAAAAATAGAGAATATGTAACCACAGGTAAAACAAAAAAAGATTTCATATAATTTTGGTGTTTTATCATTAGTCGTGACGAACTCTCTTGATATGCTGCTAAGGATCTCTGTAATCTCATGCAATGAAATATTTTGAAAATCTTCCGTAACTTTTCAAACATTATGTCTAGAAAACAGCTTTAGTGTAAAGCACTTTAAAAAAATTGTTATATTTGCAGATTGGTTAGTTGCCTGTTAAGTGATATGATCCAGTCTGCTCCAAAAAAACAGCATAAAGTTCTGTTTAGAAGGTAAAATATTATTATGTCAAAATAAAACAAATAAAAACAACAAAACAAACAACATCAAAAAAGCAAACAAATAGAACAAATATCCAAGAGTAATGCACAAAAGCTGGATGGCTAAATATTCACACTAAATTGAGTTAAGTCTCGTGCACTGATGCACTTGGGCTTCAATATAGTATACATGTCTAGCATGTAAAGCAGATAATTTGGAACTGGAACAATGATATATGTTTACAATTTTTTTTCAGATTTGATTCTATTACCCAAAGATTAATGGTTAACTGGTTAGAATTGTCCTTGTATGATCATTTGAAGGTCAGTTTGTATAATTGTTTGTTCTCAATGTTAGTTCTTCTAACAAAATTAGGGTTTCATGTCAGATGCTTAATCTGCATTTGAGAATACCAATAAACCAGGGGTAGTTTATTCAATACCTGGTTATCTATCAATTGATGGTCAAAAACTAAAATCTTTGATTTATTTAATCTTCATATACATTAAAGAGGAAGAGGTTAACCAACACTGTGTAAGTTGATCTTTAGTTGACGCTCCTTAGAAGTGGATACCTGT